>JAWDEX010000010.1:7718671-7739577 GCA_035221805.1 Trichilia hirta | reverse complement strand
TTTTGTGTATTTGCATTGTTTAGCCTGGTATAAGAGTTCTGCATTCCAACTATTACAAGCTTTTAGCAGCACAAGGTTGCCATAATAACTCTCTTTTTGTTAGGGACTAGGGGCTCTTTGATCAAATGGTATTAAATTTGCTTCTCTTATTCAGCGTAACTGAAAATTCCAACTATGGGAACTTGGATTGTATTGCATGGACATGAGACAGGTTTCAGCATGATATTGGTATATGTCGCCACGACAATTTTTTGAATGGTTGGACATCCGTGAAAACTGTCTGTTAGTACGTTGTTATACAACTCTATCCTTTTTAACTTTTATCACATGATTCTGAAAATGGCCCAAGATGATGACTTTGTGCCCAACTATATAAGTGAATATATTTCCTATTTGTTAGATAATTTTTATTCTTAACATTTCATCATAAAATCAGTAAAGCCTTGGATCTTTTGTCTTTGAGCTTTTTCTAGTAATTTACATTGGTACACAGCCTTGTAAAGGGCCTTATTTACAGTCTCATTTGCTAGTATAAGATACAATTTATGTCTTTCCTACTATTTTGACTTACTTTTTATTCCTCTCAGTCTTTTATTGTGTTGAACATTATAACACTTCTAGATTGTTTTACCTATTGTTCTCTGGTGGGGTTATCTTAAAACTCTACTCCTTTGTCCAAAATTGGTGTACCTTGAACTTCTTGTAAATGTACTGGTGCCTTGATTTTTTTCGATAAAATCTTCATTTTTGCATCATCAATCCCCAGTTTAGCTTTATTAAATTAAAGGATATATGTTTTCTCAACTTTAAGAAGGTATTTTCTCCCTTTTTGGAAATCACCGTGATGTGAAGTTTCTTCGTAAATGCTTCAAACCAATTTACTTAGTTTCGGATTCAGGGACAGATATGAGATATGTCTAACTTATTCTACAGTTTAGTTTCACCCTTTGTATGTATCTCTAATAGCATTATTTTTGTTATTGCACACTTGAACCTTTTAGACCACAAAGCCCTATGCCTTTTGTATAGTGCAGGTGGTGGTCTTTCATGGGTGAAGCACAGCATAGGGGCTCTGACTCTGTCTCTTTTCTCACTGCTTCTTGCTATTGGACCAACGGGATTGTCCTTACATTGATGTGAACTAGAATTTCCTACTAGGAGATGCACTTTGAGATCCTTTGTGCTATTGTCAGTTGCTGAGATTATATTCATGAACACATGATCTAGATGAAGTTAACTTCTTGGTTAACATTTTAGCATGACTCATTCAAGTGAAATGCTCCTTTTTCACATCACATCGGCCATACACCTGAAGCAAAGGGAAAATAAATTGGTTTGAGCTAATGGAAACTTCTTAAGCAACTTGTGTAATGGATGTTCAATTCACCGCACATATATTATGATTTTATTAATTTGGATTTAGACAGTCTAAATGTATCATCTCTTCCAAAGTTTTCAAGCTTATTCTATTATCCTTTTCCCTTTTATTGAATTTAATTATTTTTCTCCTATCTTGAAATTTGCAAGCACCTGTGATAAATTTCTGATGCTGTCATCAAAGACTTGGGGATCACTATTTGTTGTGCATTAATTTTCCAGAAAGCCCAGTTTGTCTGAAACGGTGTTTATGTTCTGTACTTTGCCTGTTGCTATGCTTTTCTGACCTGTTTTCCGTTATTGAAGGATTTGAACAATGAGTTGTCACGGAAACTTGAAGTTCAAACTCAAAGATTGGAGCTCCTGACTGCTCAAAATATAGCCAACGAAAATATTTCAACCAGGCAACCTGATTCTGTCATCACACTTGACGATACTGCATATGCGGATGAGGGTGATGAGGTACCATCTCTCTCTCTCTCTCTCAGACAGACAAACACACAAAAATATTTATTAACTTCAATAGGTATTATAACTGAACTGATTTTAGATATTATCATCCTCTACTATAGCATAGAGGAACACATGCATGTGTTGCCATGCCATATACTATTTTTGAATGTCTTGGGTTCCATATGGGTTAAACTCTGCTTCATCGGGACGTTGAGATATACTTTTGTGACTGGTAAACCAAAAGCTTTTAGTTCAAAATCTGTTAGTTGAATATCCTTTTAGATCAAGAGATGCCAATATCCAAAAATAACTTTCTGATAAAGAGTATACTATATATTTCTATTCAACACACTTCACCTAATTGAGATCATTGAACAAGTCAGAGTGAAAGATTCACTATTCAACCATGTTTTATCTATCAAAGCTTCTGCATTCTATGAGGTTGCTATTAAAACTATATTTTCTCTTTTCCTCATTAGGTGGTTGAAAGAGTGTTGGGATGGATTATGAAACTCTTTCCCGGGGGGCCATCAAGACGAAGAACAAGCAAACTACTTTGATCCTTGTCAACTCATGCTTGTCTGCTTCCCCTCCGCGTCCTTTGTTTCAGTGATACACATGGAGGCCGTAATTTGTAAATTTTTGAGTCCAATTATAGAATCCATTCTTTTTCAAAAATAGAAGAAAGATGAGATTGTTTTGAGTGGGCTTCTCATTGATTGGCAGAGCCTATTGTCATTTCTTTGATAAAAGACAATAAAATGTCAATCAGTCGTTGGTTGCTGTTAATGTTTGAGATTTTAGATATTCAATATTAATGGGAGGATTTTTTACGTTTAAAAGGAAATTAGATGATGTTACAGTATAGAATTAGATTTTTTTTTGGAATTTTGATTGTACGGGTGTAAATCCCAGCAATTGATGGAATGATTTTGGCCATATCTATCTATTAAGCTTTTCGTTCAAAATCTGTTAGTTGACCATACTAACTATCTATTACAAATGAAATAAATTGTAGTTCGAAGAACAGAAATAAATTCTAAAATATTGAAAGGAAAGGATTCGTCAATAGAATCATAACCTATTACTTCCTAAAAAATATAGGAAGCATGAAAGTTTAAGCCACAACAATGATGAATGATAAAGAATCATTAAATCATGGTAATGACAACACTACGCGTACAGGATTTGGTCACGATTGTTTTTATTTTATTTAATATGTGAATAAATTTGAATCTATTAAAGTTTGAATGGGTTTAAATAAATATATGCATTTGAATAATATATTTATTTTTTGTTTTTTGATGTTTGATTATAATATTGAGTCGTTTGCTTTACAGATTTATAACATGTACATATCTTTAACAAAACATTTATTAGTCAAAACAAAACAAAAACAAAGTTGTTTCAATTAAAAAATAATTGTGATAATAATTTATTAAAAATAAAAATTAAAAATATGCATTTTATTTTACTTACTTATTATATAAAGTTATTTATATATATATATTTTACATTTTGCTTTTGTTAGGTCTTGTCACAAAAGCAGAGTCAACTGTTTGAATAAAAAAATATATGATAAAATAAATAAATTAGAGAATTATGTTGTTTTAAATTATAATATTCATTATAAATATTAAAAAATTAATAATTTTGTTTTTATATGATAGAAATTATAAGAATTTAATGGGGATATTTTTAGACAAAAAATTATGTTACCATTTAAGGTATTTTTCATTTAGATAAAAATTAGAAATTTTTACTTTTTAAATATCTTATAATCAAACTTAAATTACAAAAATAAACATCTAAAATAAATATTTAGTATTAAGTCAAATTAAAACTTTAGACAACAAAATATAAATAAATAAAAGCACGTGATATTTAATAAAAAAACTTTTAGAAAATGCTGTGAAAAATGTTGCATCTTATTATATATAATTATAATTTTTATTATTTGATTGAAGTCATTGCATATTGATTAAATTTAATATATTTAATCCATACAATATACCAAATATGAGTTTAAAATATATATGTATTTATAAATATATGTTGACTTTATTATATGATTCAAGTCATAGTATATAAATTTTCTTTTCTTTTCTCTAAATTACTATGAGTTTTGAATTTTGTTATAGCACATTTCATAAGTTTGTCTTGTAAAAATTTATTTTCAATCTCAAAATTTAGAAAAGAAAATAACCTACGCGAATAAATGTTAAAACTTCTGCTCATCCCTCTCTCTGTGAGAGATGAAGCTGAATTATCAGTTTGGTTAGTAAGTAATTCATATTTAATATGTGATTTTAAAAGTTAGAAGCTTTAATTAAGTAATTGAACCATCAAACGTTATATTATTTAATTGAGATTAAAAAACTAAGAAATATGTTTTATTTATAAATTATATAAATGTGGAGATGTGTATAATATATAATTGGTTGCTTAAACTATAAGCCTTGAAGTAGGTGCACAAATGATGAATGAACATGTAGGTACGCGTAAACTGCAAGATTGCAGCTGTGGCTTTGTGTCTAGTTGAGGTTCTATATATTGGGTAAAATTCATTCAGATTTCTTTCTCATCTTTGTCATCCCATGGACAAAATCCCAAAATATATTGCCAATTATCATTACCGAAGAGATGTGTATGGTGCATCAACAAGTTCTTGTCTTTATGTCTCTGTTTGTATTTGTACAAGAGTATCATTGAATTTATCACCTTCACTTGTTCTTCTCATTTATTACTACGCGTAAACTTGTTCCATATTATCTTATTGTTTAGATTTTGGATATTAAATATTAAAAGAAAGAAAGAAAGAAAGTATATGTAATCTTTACACAATAAAATATGAACCAAACAAAAGAATAAAATAATAAATAGTAAAAGAGTAAATTACTCATAACAAGGTTATTATTGCTAAAACTAAACTTTTTCAATAATAATAATTAGTGCTAAAACTACACTTTTTCATACGCAAAACAATGATTAATGAAAAATAAGCATATGGGAAACATTTTTTTTTTAGTTTATTATATCTAGCTACAAAGAACACAACAAATTTACAAATCAAACAATATAACCTAGTTTTATGTCATGACATTCAAACAAAGGTGGCACACGGGCGGAGTCGACTCGATTCGACAACAAATGGGTCATGTCAAGCCTAGATATTAAGTTCATGGACTGAGCTTGAGATTGGCTAGGCCTGTTATTATAATATATATATTTATTATTTAAATAATAATTTTTAAATATAAATTATTAAAATAATACTTTAAAATTATTATTATTTAAATAATAAATATGAGATTGAAAGACTTCGACACATATGGACCGTGCTAAGTCGCTGTCTTTTTGTTGTGACAAATCCAGCCTGACATAATTATTGTGCATGTTTGAGTTAGTTAGCACGTTAACCTATAAAGAACTTTATTTTTATGGCTCGAACTAGCCCATTTGCCATCTTTACATTCAAATAATCAAATAACATCTATTTTTTTTTAAAGAACTTGTAGTGCACATATATTTAAATATAATTTTATTAATTATTTAATGACAGGATTGGATTTCTTCATTTATACAAAAAAAATCCCTTAATTATCAATATAAATGTAATTTAATTTAGTAGGTGCAATTTAAGCTATATAATTAATTACCTTAAAGTTGTTAATAATAATTTATATATTATTATTTTAATAATATATAGAATGTATTCTATGTACTTCTTCTTTTAGTTGCTTACATAAAATTAAAGTTACAAAGTATTATGTCAACAAATTAAGAATATCACATTTTAATTTTTATATATTTTTTATTTGGAATAAATTATATAAAAGTTAACATATGATATATATTTTTTAAGTATATGATTGTGTGAAAATTTTTAAATTGTTCTTTTTTTTTTTTTTTTTTTTTTAATTTTTCATGAGCAAATTAGTCCTTTTTATATTAACATTGCACATCATTTGATTTTTATAATGAAAAATTTATTCCTGTAAATAATAGAAGAGATAAGAATAAAAATATATTTGGTTTGAAAAATGGAAAGGATGGGGAAAAAGAGTAGGATTGACTTGTTTGGTTGAAGTCTAGAATAGCAGAGAAAAAATAATTTAATATATTTATTTTGAACAAAAATATTTTTCATATATAATTTATTTGTATTTTTCAAAAGTAAATGATTAGGTACAAGTTTTACTTTTAAAATTAAATTTATTTTTAAATATAATTAAATCTAATTCTAAATCTATATTATAATATATTTATTAATAATTACCAAAAACTAAATTAATGAATATATATAAATTTTTTAACATTGTTTTTTACAAATAGTTGACAAATATTTAATAGCATAATAGCTAATAAGCCTTGGGTTTTAACAAAATAACATATAAAAATACACTTTAATAATTTTAACAAATATTTTTCCTACATAACTAAGTAGTTATGTTATTTTAAATAAGTCATGATTAGAATTTATTTGTTATAAATAAGATAATTATATAATTAAATGTCGATTATTTTTAGAAAAAAAAATGCCTTAATTATAGTGATGGAAAATATTTTTTGTTAATTTATTTATATCTATTTAATAAATATTTCAATTTTTTTTATTAGAGTGATGAAGCAATTATCTATGAACAAAAGATAAAATAAACTCAGTTTGTAGATTTTATCCTTTTTGTATGGAAATATGGATGCGGATGCTACAGAAACTGGGAGGTTTCTGTAACGTTTTAGATACTTTACTTCTCATTGTAGTTTTTACAAACGTCAGGGGAGGTTTCGGAAAATACCCCATCTTAAATTCTTGGCCTGAAACTACCCCTTCAACGGTGAGCTGAGCTTATCAAGATGGCATGTTTCATTGCGAATACCATTTTCTCTACCCCTATCGTTTGTTCTTCTTCATCTCCTTCCAAAGGTACTTCATCTACTTTCTCTCTTTCTTTATATATACATAGTTATATGTATTACCTAAAATAATTATTTATTGTTAATTTGGTGGAGCTGAGCAGATGTTGACTCCAATTCAAACAAGACAGTGAAGCTAAGGGAAGACTGGAGAAAACGGTCCAGACCCATTCCACCAGGCGGCACCTATCCTGCTAAAGATCATTGCAGGTTCTATGTTTTAAAATTCTTTTTTTTTTTGAATTCTTTTGTCATTGGGTTTTTTCGCTTTTGGTTTGAAGTTATTTTTTTTTTCTTGTTCTTCTCGTCTTCTGTTAACGGTATCAGTCGATGTGGTCTCTGTGACACTTACTACATTGCCCATGTGAAGGATGCTTGCGCTTTCCTTGGTGATGGAATGTCCAGAATTGAAGTAAGTTTATTTCAGTACTACTTTCTCTGCTGCGATGAAATTGAAAGGTGGTTGTCCCATTTACGGTATATTTGTAGTAGTTTTACATCAAATTTCCTTCTGTATTACTGTATATGTGTATCCAGTGTAGCTAGGTGGTCCGTATTCTATGATTGTCATTGCAAAATTCCTTCTAATCACTGCCCCATTCTTGATATTCCTAGGCATTTCTCTGTTTTCTTCTTATAGCATTTGAATGTAGAAACTTGCTCGTTAAGACATTTTAAATTATTTACCTTTGAAGTTATGTAATTGTCTTTGATGGAATGGAGTCATGTCAACATGAGCGAGCTTAAGCAGTTGCCTGCCGTTTTTCTTCTAGGCTAAAATTTCAGACTTAAGGCTTTTCATGCATGCTTACATCTTATTTCACACGGCTTGCTTATCTATTTTCTTGTTTAGGCCTTGGAAACCGTAGTTCATGGAAGAGGGAGGAATAGAGAATCCTTGGATGAGACTTACATGGGTGTCCACAAGAAGCTGTTATATGCTCGTAAAACTAAACCTATAGAAGGTGATTTTCATGCAAACTTTTGAGGATCACTCTAATGGAGTTTGACTTGTATGTTCTTAACATTCTTCAATTGTAGGAGCTCAGTGGACAGGAGTAGTGACAACTATTGCAATTGAGATGCTGAAAACTGGCATGGTTGAGGCAGTTGTTTGTGTACAGAGGTAGAGGCTCAAACTTTTAGTAGTGGATGATTAGTAAACTGTGGTTATTAACTTTTGTAGCTCATTTATGCTTTTCATGTTATCGTTACAGTGATCCAGATGATAGGCTTAGCCCCAGGCCAGTTTTAGCTAGGTTTGTGACTATATTCCTTTAGTTGATCTATATTTTTTCCGATCTTCGAATATTTTCAGTGAAGACTTTTGTGGTTCTGCCTACATTATATATATTATTAAACAAAAGAACTATTAAATAAATTCTCTTGTTCTCTTCCTTCGATTTCCATAGGACACCAGAAGAAGTTCTGGCTGCTAAAGGAGTTAAGCCAACATTATCTCCTAATCTGAATACCCTCGCCTTAGTTGAGGTGGGGTTAACAAAACTCACTGGTATCTCATTTTATGATTTAACATGAACGTCTGATTGATGCATCTTGAAACAAATAACTATATCTTCAACAAGCATGAAGTTGGAAATTGTCCATATCTGCATATTACGTCAAAAGTTTAAGAGGAAAGCAGTGATTTGTTCCATTACACAGGCGGCAGGCGTGAAACGTCTTCTTTTCTGTGGTGTGGGTTGCCAAGTGCAGGGTATGAGTGACTTCTTCCTCTGCAAATTTTTTGTTAAGTTATTTTCTTTGTTGTGACTTGTACTACTGTAATGCAGAGTGATTTCTTAAACTGCAGCATTGAGATCTGTGGAGCAACATTTGAATTTGGAGAAGTTGTATGTATTAGGCACCAATTGTGGTAACTAAACAGTCCTCTCCAGTTCATTAAGCCTTAAATATGCTTAGTCTTACACTACTTTGGGTTCTGAGTTGAAACCCATCCATAATTTGTTATGTTGTGATGTGAGCAAAGTTAATTTCAATCAACATAGAATGCAAAGTCTGTGGCTCATTATTTTATGTTGACAAAAGAGAAGAGTAGTAGGTTTTTCAAAGGTTAACATCATTTCAATTTAGCCTTGCATTGCATCTAAAATTTGAGTGCTGGAGCAGGATTTGCATCTACTATCTGAAATGCTTTACCATAGTTTCTAAAACCCTTATCTGAGTGGCTGATATGCTTAGAGAACTCACTCTTAAATCTGTTTAAAAAAATTAGACTTGAGCCTCAGTTAAAACACTTGACAGATGATTGAAATCATTTCTAACAATCCTTGCAACAGTGGACAATGGAACTCGAGAAGGGCTAGATAAGTTTCTAAAAGCTGCAAGTAGTGAACCTGAAACAGTTCTTCATTACGAGTTTATGCAAGATTACAAGGTTTGTGCGAAATTGTTTTCTTGTACACTCTCTGCATGTGTTTAACATATTACTGCACACGGATCTTTTGATGGGTAGGCCAACATATGCAGTCAGAAAATTCAGTCTATTAGCTTACATCACACTATTGTCATATGTGTTAGTGCCTAAGAGGCGTGACCTACAAATTGGCTGCACATCAATGTTGTCTTGTAGCATTTTGCTTGGGTTCTTGGTAGCAATCCTCAGAGTTTACCTTCAAAGGCTTTCTAAAGCTGTTGCTGCTATGCATAATGGGTTGTCAATAGGTTGATAAGTATTGGAATGTGACTTTTTGCATTTTGTTCTTCAAAAATTTGTGTGGACAATCTTTTAAGATTTTCTTTCCACTCAGAGCGTGTAGTATGAACCTAACTAGAAAATATTTTCCATTTCAGTAGAAAAAATGTGAAAAAAACATCATCTTGTGCCTTATGTATCAAAACAGCTCTATTATTCTAAATTGTACTTGAAGTAAATACATAACAATTATCCAATTCTTAAATGCTGATATTGCTTTAGTTGACTAGCTGAGCATTCATTTGCATGTCCACGCCCATTGTGCTGTGGCTTTGTGTATCATAATTCGATAAATCCTGTCTTCTGTTTAATGTTTGATATTTTATCATACTTCTATAGGTACACCTGAAGCACCTGAATGGCCACATCGAAGAGGTAGCACTATACTGCACTTTCAATTGATTCTGAACCCAAAATTATGCCACTTCATCCGTTTTCAAATCTTAACTAAAACAGGTTCCTTATTTCTGTCTGCCAGCAAATGAGTTAGTTGATGTTATCGCTCCCTCTTGCTATAGGTAATTTCTTCATGTTTGTTTAAGAACTAAGCTTCAAATTATAAATCAGTTTCTGAGATAAATTAAGGTTTGTTCGGATCTGGAAAATAGTATATTCAAGTTCAACAAGGCTTTTGGTTCTTAAAGATGTTTATTTTAAATAATTTTTAATATTATGGTTTTTTGTAATAGATTTTTCGTTTGTTTATTATGCTTATTCTGCTGTTGAAGATAGTTCTAACTAATCATACTTTCATTGGTATTGAACAGCTGTTTTGACTACACAAATGCTTTAGCGGTGAGTTGTTAAATAGTTCGTAAACAAGCATGTCATTTGGCACTAGGCCTAACTTGATTTGTCATAATTTATTGTTAGAAAGGAAAATTTTCAGAATTCAAAGATAAGATCTCTTTGTTAAATAATTGTAGCACTTAAACTCCTCAACTTACACATCTACTTGTGTACCTTTCACTTTTATGGTAAGGTGGTATAATTTACTATTTCACTATCATTTGCAGGACTAGCTTGATTTGCCTTATGCATATATTTTTTTTTTTTTTCTTCGAACCTGACCCCGAAATTCTTATGAAAAATATCCTTTGACACTTAATCCTTTGTTGAGGCTCAGGGAGGAAGATGAATGGGTTATAATTACTATATTTTTTAAATTGCCAAAAATGTAAAAGTCCCTAACTTCAGGTAGTTCGAAGTCAAAAGTAGATTCAGAGAGGATAGAACATACAAGATATTCACACTCTTGAATAGCGCAGACAGATGCGGTGACTGTGAGGGATTTTTAACAAAGAACTTGGTTGATTTCAAAAGATATATCTAGAATTGATATTTTAATCTAGATATTTGAAAGATAATATTGAACTTTGTGGTTATTGGCTGAAAACTCAAAATCTTTTGTTCCTCTCTTTTGTACATTTTCAATTATTTTTATGTTTCTTTTTTCCTGAGTATAATAAGTAAAAAAATGTAAAAAATCTGTAAGTAATACATCCGTGTGCATGCGCAAAACCCATAATAAAGTCCCTTTTCTAATGTTCTCTGGTATGTTAATGCTTTGCTATACTTGTCAAGGTAATGCTTCTTACATGTCTGGTCAACTTTAGGATCTGGTGGTTGGATACATGGGTGTGCCCAAATATCCTGGAGTCAGCATGACGCAGCATCCCCAGTACATTACAGTCAGGTAATGTCATTAGCTGGATTACAAGTAAGACGACAGAATTCTAGAGCTTAGCTGTTCTTTCTTTACCTCTCCCCTCTTTTGGTTGGTTATTTTCAATTATTGTATTTCTGAGCAAATATTTTCTTTTCTTCAATGTTTGGTCTAGGTGCACTAGTCTTTCAGTTCAGAAATAAATTATGTTATTTTTTTTCCTTTTTCCCATTGCCTTCAAATTCCAGGAATGAACGTGGAAAGGAAATGCTCGGTTTGGTAGAAAACCTTTTGGAGATCACTTCAACAGTCAGCAGTGTAAGCACTAAGGTCTATTTCACTCGGGTGGTTTTGAAAATCGTATAAATAGAAAATGTGATGTCAATGACATTCATTTTATGTCAGGGTGACAGACGTCAATTTGTTATGGAGACTGTTAAGGCAGATGACAATGCCAAGATCGGTATGCATGGCCACCCCAAAGTTTCTTGTTGACTCCCTTTTTTTTCTTTTTTTCTTTTTTCTTTTTTTTTTTATTTGCTCTTCAGACTTAACACTCTATACATGGATTTTTAATCTCGTTAACCACACACAAGTGGTTTAAGACTTGAGTCCTGCTCATGCTCCAAAGAAAAGTTCATGTTTACACTGATTGTTGATCATCTAATCTAAAAATAAAAACATCCTTCAATGTTTAAAATAACTGGAAAAAACGATTGTGTAAAGTCATCGGCATGGTAGAACTCTGAACTCGGGTTGCATTCTAGTAGGCCTGAAATCTGTTGTAGCAAAGATGAAAAATGTCAATATTCACGTTTAAAGTTGCATATCAATTCATAAGTCATTCCTGCATTGTACGCATTAAAGCCATTGTAGGAAAAATAAAAATTACAAATTCTTATCTGAGATATCATTTCAATTTTTGTCCATGGATGATAAAGCTATTCCTGTTCGCTTTAAAATCTCTCTCTTTCTCTCCTTCAGGGAAGGGTCCTTCTCAACCCGCCCCAAAGTTCATTGGGAATGTGATAGCTTTTCTAGTAAACTTGGTAATAGTTCCCCTCAGTGTTTCTGTTTAGTAGTAAGAGTGAACAAATATTGAATCTTATAATTACTTGGCCCTTCTTGGTTCAGATTGGCCCCAAGGGTTTGGAGTTTGCCCGTTATTCACTCGATTACCATACCATCAGGAACTATTTGCACATAAACCGTGCTTGGGGAAAACAAAGGTTCATTTTCATATAATACTAGTTCTGGTAGTTAGGAAAACCCTGCTACCGCGTTATTTACCTTCAAAATGTCTTTCCATGCAGAGCTGACCAGCACATTCCTTCTTATGCAAAGAAAATAGTGGAAATGTACAACAAGAATAGTCAAATAGATCAGATGCTTTCGAGCAAGTGATTGAACTGAAGAAACTCGCAGGTAGCAGCTGGCACTTCTATGTATTTCTAATTCCAAACTTATACCACTGTATATGATCATACAATGATAATAAGGTACTCTTAGTTTGTTTAAGTCTAAAGTCGTAGAAAATCTGAGACTCACAAGACAACATGTTGACACTTTGTTTTGCTTTAGGGAATGAAGCATATGTGTGTATGTAGTATTTTGTTTTATCTTATTTTTTGGGTTGTTAAGGCTCAATGGAAGCAGCACTACTCTTGAAAAGTTTTTACTTGTTGAGACCATTACCTTAAATTTCATTTTCAAATGCTTCTTTGCCATCATTTTCTTTGAGAACTGGTAACAATATGATCTTCAAATGCATGCTACAATTTGGTTCAATCATGCCAGGATAAAAATTTTTATACAAATTTTGTCTATGCAAATCGATGTGATTGCATTATATTATTGTTACATGTCCTGTATATTATATTTTCTTTTATTATTATGAAAATTTTTGTTCTTCATGTGAGAATAATATAATATTGTCACATAAATTTGTATCAATGAGTTTATAGACTTAGTACTACTCTTTAGTTTAGTTTTTGTAGTGAAATTTAATGTATAATTTCCAACAAAATCGTGAATTTCATGAAAATTAAAGCATACTAAAGGTATATTTGGGATTGATGTTTATGAAAATTAAAGCATACTAAAGGTATATTTGGGATTGATGTAAATATATGATTTATAAATTGAGTATGGTTTTTATCAAATATTTTAATTTGTTAAGTAAAAACATGGTATTTATAACTTAATCTAAAATTTAAACAAACTCCAAAATTCACTCTCTAGATTCAATTCAAGAATAGATGTTTATGATTTAGTTGGTCAAGAAATTAAACCCTGCATTTGACTCATATCATTAAATTTAGAGCAGCAAATTGAAAACTTCCAATAATTGTGAAAATATGGCATTAGACTAGTCAGCTAATGAAATATAATGTAATTTAATGTTAATGGTGTCGAATGGATTACCGAATGAGTATGTTACGAGAGCTCAATGAAATGAATTGGAACCCAACTCACATTAAAAGCTTAATCACCTAATATGTAACGTGAAAACATAAATAATTAATTAAAATATTTCAAATTTATTTACAAAAAATTATAAAAAATAAAGAGAAAAGAATTAGTGCCCCACATAAATTCAACAGAAAAATTTTATGAACTCGTGAAATATTTCAAACGGACCCCTTAAAAGTTAGGCACAACGCTAACTTGACCCAGAACATGAATAAGAGCTTCTGTTTTACGGTACAGAATGGTACAACGCAACAACATCAAAACCGCTAAATACAATAAAGGTGTTCGAACATACGTGATGACTTCTAAAATACTTAGAACTTAACTGTATTCAAACACAACAAAAGAAAGACCGGATGCAATTAATTTACCAAAGAAAGTGATGTAGCTAGTCAAACAAAGCAAAACATTGATCGAGTTGTCTTTGATGCTAAGAAACAGCTAGATCTAGCTAGCCTTTAACCCAGTAGAATTCTAGTCGAAACTGAGACTATTGGCCACTGAAATTTAGTTGATCTGATATGTTGAAAATATTGAGAGGGGATATATACATATGATTGCATGTTTTGCTGTTTGTCAATCAGTTTGACCTCTACTTATTTCACATGCATCACTCAACGAGTTTGGTTTGTAACCACATGCATATATACTAAAGGCTCATTGTTTTTTGCTGTGATCAAGTCAAGGGATTCAACCATACCCTCGTTTAAGTCATAATTGGATACTTGTTCCAATGGTACAGAATTGGATAGGAATAGGTTTGTTGTATTTATATTAAATCTATAAACTTAAATTTATTGGAAAAGTTTTGTGAAGCTTCCTAAAAATAATAATTTCTTATAAAAGTTTGGTAAAATTTCTTGGGAAAGCTTGGCAAAACTTCTTTTAGAAGCTATTGATATGATATAAGATTTTTGGATAAGCCAACTTATTAGACAAGTTTTTAGAGTCTATAAATACCTCTTATTTGTAAAGATATATATACATATAGTGAGCATTCTAAAAAGAGAAGAGAGAGTAAGAGAGTGTTATCTTCTATTAATAAGAGGTAATAATACTATTTTCTCTTTATATAATAGAAAAAAGTTAAAACTCTTATTTTTTATAGTAAAATTCTTCTATCTTAATTGCAGTTTTTATACTAATTAAGAGTTTTTTACGTAAAATCTATGTATTTAATTTTGTCTTTATTTCTTTATTTTAACTGTGATTATGCTCTATTCCATTAGACTTCTTCATAATAAGTGGTATTAGAGCCATTATTGAGTGTGGATATCTACTTATCGTATACTTTATGTTTGTCACTAGGTGGATCCTTTACATTAAAAAATAAGTTAGATTATTACTTACCCTTAAAAAGTGTTGGGTACTATTTATGAGTACTATTTATAGATACTATTTATGTAAAATAGTAAATGTTAGATCTTGTTTAATTAGTTCATGATAAAAGCAATTACGGCAAAATTTAACATAACAAAGTCCAATAAAAGTAATTTTTCACTGTAAAAGCTAAAGATAAAAACAATATTAAGAAAAGATAATTATTTAACGACTATTATTAAGAGATCGCAGAATATCACAAATGATAAGTGGAATGAAATGGATGAAAATACTCTTTTTAAATATTCATCTAGCTTTTACAGATCAATTGTTATCAAGCATAAAGGAGAAGAAGACAATAAAAAAGATTTGGGATCATCTCACTAACTTGTACAAGACTAAATCACTCCATGACAAAATTTTTCTTAAGAGAAAACTCTATACTATTCGGATGTCAAAATCTACTTTACTGATAAGCACATTAACACTTTGAATACTCTATTTTCTCAATTGATATCATTGAGTCATATAATAAAGTCATAAGAATATGCTAAAATCTACTTCAAAGTTTATCGAATTTATATGATCAACTCATCATTAATATAACAAAGAATATCCTTACAGATTTTCTAATCTTTGATGATGTAACAACTACTATTTTAGAAGAAAAAAATTAATGCAAGTCAAAGGAAGACAAGTACGCAAGTTTGCACTAAACAGAGGCCGCAATGATAATGAGAGGAAGATCAATGAAACATGGCTCGAGTGAAAGTCAAAATCATGGTAAGTCAACATTAAAAAGTAAGAAAAATTTTATGTGTTATCACTGTGGTAAGAAAGGTCACTTGAAAAAAAATTGTTAGAATTTAAAAAATTCTAATCCTAATGGAAATGTTGGTAGTACATTAGATAGTAAAAGTTCTTTGATTTATGAAATAACGACCACAAGCAAAAGTAGAAAAGAATTTACTAATGTATGACTATTTGATTTAAGAGCTACTTTTCACATGACTTCTAGGAGAGAATGGTTTCATCACTATTAACCTATCTCTGGAGGATTTATGTAGTTATAATAATCATGCTTTCATGATCATCGATATTGAATCCAATTAAGCTGAAGATGTATGATGGTATGATTTTTATTATACAAGAAGTATGACATATGAAGGGCCTAAAGAAAAATTTGTTGTCTTTAACACAATTAAATAATCTTAATTGCAAAATTAAAGTTACCAATAAGATCATGAAAATCATTCATAGAGCACTTGTACTTGTGAAAAAAGAAAAGATAGCTATAATTTTGTACATGTTGAAGGGAAAGACTTTGCAAAAAGCAGAAGCATCAGCTGCATCAAGTAGTTCAAGTGAAAATTTTGCAATGATATGGCATCAGAGACTTAAACATATATCTGAACAAGGTTTAAAGATTCTTGCTAAACAAAAACCACTTTTGGGTCTTACAAAGGTATCTTTACTTTTTTGTTAGCATCGCATTACTAATAGGCAACATCGATTAAAATTTAGCCCACTAAATTCTAGAAGTAAGGCTATTATAGATTGATTCACTCTAACGTATGGCAAGCAACAGTTTTATCCTTAAAAGGTGCAAAGTACCTTGTGCTTTTTATTGATGATTATTTTAGGAGATATTAGGTGTATCCTATCAATAAAAAGATGGATATATTTTTAGTTTTCAAAATTTTTAAATCACAGGTTGAACTTGATTCTAATAAAAAGATTAAATGTCTATGGTCAGATAATAGAGAAGAATATACTGATATAGAATTTGATGAATTTTACAAGTAAGAAAGCATTTCACTATGGCATATACTCCTCAATAAAATGGAGTAATAGAGTGGATAAATAGAATTCTATTGCAAAAAATAAGAGCAATGATAAGCACTGTAGATCTAGGCAAGAAATTCTAAGCAGAAGCAGTCAATATTGCCTGTTATGTGATAAATCGAGTTTTCTTAACTATAATTAAATTAAAAATATTTATGTAGATGTGGATTGATAAACTAATTGATTATTCAAGCCTTTATATATTTAAAAGTCCAGTCTACGTAATGCACAATGCCCAAGAAGGTATAAAGTTAAATCTAAAATTTAGAAAATGCTTATTCTTGTAATATGCTAATAGAGTAAAAGGATATCACTTGTAGGATCTCACTGCCCACAAAGTGATGATCAGCAGGGACATATTCTTTATAGAAGAGAAACTATAAGTAGATGGTGATAGTACAATAAAAAAATTCAAAGACTACAATAATATAGGTAGAATTTTTTATTTTAAAGCAATACCAGAGCACAAGGATCAAAAATCTAAATTTTTAAAAAATCAATGGCTAATTTGCATTACACAAGTACCAATTTGGCATTCAAATTACATCGTGTAAAGTAATGTTGTATATTATCTTTCAACTAAAGAAGGAGAGCCATCAACTTTTCAAAAAGCACTAAATAAGTCTGATGCATCTTAGTGGATGACAGCAATGTAGGAAGAAATTAAAGCACTCTATAAGAATAATACCTGAAAGCTTGTATCCTTACTAAAAGAAAAAAAGAAATATTAGAAATAAATAGGTTTATAAAATTAAGCAAAATAGCAATGATCAAGTAGAATGATACCATGTAAAATTAGTTATTAAAGGATATGCTCAAAAAGAAGGAATTGACTTTAATGAAATATTTTTTCCTGTAGTTCAATTTACTACAGTTTGAGTAGTCTTAGTAATGTATACTATATTTGATTTACATCTAAAGCAACTAAATGCAGAAATAACTTTTCTTTATAAAGATCTTAAAGGACAAATTTACATGCTTTAACTAGAAGATTTTAAAGAAAAAGGTAAAGAGAAGTTGATTTACAGGTTGAAAAAATCTCTATACGATCTAAAATAAAGGCCAAGATACTAGTATAAGAAATTTAATTTTTTTATAATGAGTTTTGAATATAGCAAACTTAATGTAGACCCTTGTGCATATTTTAAAAGATTTAGAGAAGATGATATTGTTATCTTACTGTTGTATATAGATGACATATTGGTAGCAAGCCCTAACAAAGATCATATCAAAGAATTAAAGGCATAATTAGCTAGAGAATTTGAAATGAAGAACTTAGGATTGACAAACAAGATTCTAGGAATGTAAATTTATTGAGATAGAAATAATAGGAAGATTTGACTTTCTTAAAAGAATTACTTGAAAAAGATATTGCGATGTTTTAACATAAAGATTGTATGCTAATTTTTACCCCATTTCCTATTAATTTCAAGTTATTAAATTTTTACCCCATTTCCTATTAATTTCAAGCTATTCTCTAGTATTAGTACTAACAGTGAAAAAGAGAGGATGGAGATGTCTCAAGTACTATATGCATCAACAGTAGGAAGTTTAATGTTCGCTATGATTTGTTCAAGACTAGACATTACACATGCAATGAAAACGGTTAATTGGTATATGGCGAATCTTGGTTAAAGAGCATTGGAATATGGTAAAAAAGATCTTAAGATACATTAAAAAAGCCCTTAAATATTGTATTATGTTATGGGAAATCAGACTTAATTGTTAGTGGATATATTGGTTTTAATTACGCAGACAATCTCGATAAAAGCAAATCCACTACAGGTCATATGTTTACTCTTACTAATAGAGTTGTAAGCTGGGTTTCAAAATTGTAGTTAGTTGTGACTACATCAACAATAGAAGTAGAGTATGTAGAAACTATACAAGCTAGTAAAAAAGCAATGTGGTTGACATTAATATTGGAGGAACTCAGGCATAAATATGAGAAGATTTTTCTATTTTGTAACAATCAAAGTGCTTTGTACCTTGCAAAAAATTCAATCTTTTATGCACAGTCTAAGCACAAACAAGTTCAATATCACTTTGTTCATGAGAAAGTGAAAGAAGGCTCAGTGCATATTTGTAAAATTTATACAAAAAATAACCTAGCAGATTTTTTGACAAAAGTAATAAGTACTGATAAGTTTATCAGATGTTGATCATATGGCCTGATAGAAACGTAAACAACATGAAAATGATAAGATAAAACGACTGGTTGAGATGTCTAGAAGAATGCTGAGTTTATAAAGCTTGATGGAGTTCAAACCAAGTGAGAGATTTGTTGGGATTTTTTTGAATCCATAAGCTTAAACTTATTGGAGAATTTTTGTGAAGCTTTTTAAGAAAGACAACTTCT
The DNA here is from genome assembly GCA_035221805.1 of Trichilia hirta. Classification (NCBI taxonomy): domain Eukaryota; kingdom Viridiplantae; phylum Streptophyta; class Magnoliopsida; order Sapindales; family Meliaceae; genus Trichilia; species Trichilia hirta. The sequence continues at coordinate 7,720,452 of JAWDEX010000010.1, read as the reverse complement.
TGCGAAAGCTTGAGAAAATTTCTTGAGAAAATCTAAGAAAACTTCTTATAAAAGTTTGGTAAAATTTTCTTTAAAAGCTATTATTACAGTATAAGCGTTTTGGAGAAGCCAATTTATTGAACAAGCTTTTCAAATTTATAAATATCTTCTATTTGTAAAATTTCATATATAGAGAGTGAGGACATTCTAAAAATAAAAGGGAGAGTGAGAGAGTATTATTTCTTATTAATAAGGGGGAATAATATTATTTTTTTTATATAATAGAAAAAAATTATAACTTTTATCTTTTTATAGGAAAATTCTTTTATTTTACTCATAATTTTTATTTTAATTAAATAAAAATTATGTAAATTTTGCGTATTTAATTTTTTTTATTTTTTTTATTTTAATTATGATCACGCTTTAACCGAATATTCTGTAAACGGGTTTGCAAATTGCACCTTTGACACCTGAAGCTGCGTGTTTGACACAAATACATAACTCTAGCTATATTAATTATAGCCTGTAAAATATAAATTTGAAGTACAACAAACGGTGAACGGTGAGAAATTTATTACGATTACAATAAGAACAAGAAGGAACGGGATCTTGGGGTGGAACAAAGACCCGCGTGTCTTCCTTCATTGGTAACTGCAAATTCTAAGCAAGAGGTTGCACCTAGGGTAGGGTTGTGAGAACCTTAGAAATTTCAGTGGAATTAGACAAATATACAGTTGAAGTTTTAGTGCTGTAGGCTGGAAGTAGGGCAATTTTCAGACTGTCAAATCTTTGCTTTCTTTCATTGCATGGCATGGAACAAAATTGAAGATAGAAAGAGCTTGTAGATAACTAGATATATAGTATAGCATGTTGATGAAGAAAACTATTGAATTAATGATGGAGATTCACCATTATCTATTTATTGAAAAGATTTTATTAAATGAGTAAAAGCTTACTCACTTTCTGTTTTGTTTCAATAGCATGGGTATTCATATGGGTTGTCTTTGAGTGTTAACTCATTTGAGTCTTGCTTACTTTTCAATGTCAAATGGGAGAACAAATCAATTCTGGCTGAACAAGAGTGGAAAAATGCAAGTACTGTGCATCGAAGAGGAGAAAAGGACGTGGATGTGTAGGGTTGAACGATGGCATTATCATTTCAAGGTACATTTTCATGTGTTGGAATAGTATTAGCAATTTTGAATGGCATGCATGCACGAACCAAGCTTATTCAAATTATTTTAAGCAATTTTCACATAAAAAGACTTATGTTCGGCTTATTATTATGACCATAGCTGCCATGGGAGAAAGACTGTAAATTTTAAATATTAGTGTAAACATATGCTAATCCTATTAAAAATTAATAATGTTTAACTTTTTTTTAATTTTAGTTTTCAGAACATATGACGAAAACTATAATCTCAAAATTCTTAAAATGATGCAAAAGATTTAAATTTAAATCTTACCAATACTGGCATGTTTTATTGCAAAGGAGGAAGTTGTGGGTGTGTAGATATTGAGAATTTCCAGCATAAGCTTTGAAAATAAAACTAGCTCAATCAATTTACCGTTCACCCATAATCTAAAAATGTTGACTGCGTATGGACCATATTGACATATTTTGAATATGTGCAAATCAGTCATAAGTCATACATTCTTATTGTAGTTCAAAATATAAATCGTAATCATGCAAATTCAAATTCATAAATATGAATTTACAATTCAATTTTTATCTATCTATTTTTTGTTTCTAAATTTGAATTAACTTTTTCTAGGAATAACTCATCTCTAACATAAATTAT
>JAWDEX010000010.1:7672335-7682627 GCA_035221805.1 Trichilia hirta | reverse complement strand
TTCGACCAATGTAAAATAATACATTTTACTTATTATAATTTAGTAAGTTAGAAATCTATATTCGAAAACCTACATTCAAACAAAATAAATCTATATTTGACCAATTCAAAAACTAACACGCCATTAATGCAAAATCTACATTCGATCAAGGCAAAAGTCATAAGTCAATAGTGTCAAAATCTTTGTGATGAACAAGTTTTTGACAAAAGGTGCCCATTACCAATTAAAATTATCATTATTCTATGTTTAAATCAAATTACAACATCAAAACTATGATTTATATATGATTTATACGTCAGTCTCGTAAAAAATTTAAAATTTTGAACAAGTAATATTTAAACTTTAAAGAAAATTGAATAAAACTTATCAATTTTTAAGAAATTTCGGCAATTAAATGAAATGCCATCGAAAATGACAGTTTAGTGAACACAAGTTGGGTTTGTTTTATATTTCAGACTATTTTCAGTTGAAAGAAATGTTTAGATTTTCAAGTGATCAAATGTTTTATTTGGTCAAAAGTGTAGTCTAGTCGAAAGTGAGATTTGATTTTTTATTTTGCATCATAGGGATATTATTGTCCAATTGCTGATTTTTTGTTTAATATGTAAATGTTTTTCACGATCAACATTCAAAATGGGCTTAAATATAATTATTTTCACAATTTTTTTTACATATTAAAGTCAATATTTCCATTAAGTACCTATCTGATCAAAAAGAAAAAAAGAAAAAAAAATGATTTTGAAATCCTTATCTTGTAGGAAAAAAGATCCTCCGTTTGCAAAGCCATTGTAGAATTTTAGTGAAACTTAACGTAGGTACTGTTTTACTTTACAATGTACAATTTGCATAGCATGATCATTATAACAAAGTTGTAATGTACAATATGAAAAATAAAAAAATCATTAAAAAATTGTTTAATATGTTTAACATCTATCAACAGAAATTACATATTACTATTTACCAAGTTTTTTTTTTTCCTATGCCCATTTGGAATTGCTTTTAAAATATTTAGTGTTTTATTTAGAGTTATTGTTTTTATAAAACAACTTATCAAATAATCTAAAAAAATATTTAGTGTGTTATTTAAAATTCGTATAATATCATACAATTATATTTTATATTCCTATAAACTAAATATTTTTTACTCTATATTTATCGTTATATTACACATTTTTATTTTTATCACTCATGTACGAAGAGTATTAAAAATTTATTAAGTTAATTTACTTTAATATTACAATTTTATTTTTTAAATAATTTTTTAATTAAAATTTTGCAATAAATTTAATTATATATTTATTATAGTCATTATATATTATCACAATATTTTAATATCTATTTTTAAATCTCTAGCACAATTTATTAAATACTAAACTATTTTCTTAATAGTTAATTATTTTATCAATATAAGGGGTGAGTATTTTTAAATTAATCTAATTAAAAACGATCAAAACAGTTAGAATTAGTTTAAAAAACTTTTAAATCGAATTATAAATTGATATTTTTTAAACTGCTATTTGTAATTTAGATTTTAGATTAAATCAATTCTAAATCGCTTCATCGCAAATTAAATATATTATTATTTATTTGTTATCTTAAGTTATATATATTTGCCTCCATCTATTGGATGGGATAATAATTAATAAAAAAAATTTATTTATAAAAAAATTTTAAAAAAATTATTCACATAACTCTCTATTAAATATTGATGAGAGATTATAAAATTGATATCAACCTACTATTACATCATTAATTTTATAATATAATATAAATCGCAAAAAAAAAATATTTTAGATCTTATTTTGTAATTTAAGTTGGATTAATTTATAATTTTTGAATAAATTTAATTAAATTAACTTGATTTTAAATTATAATATTTAAATACATTTAAAATTTTATCTTAAACTAATTTAAAGTATATGTGCCCCCTTAACAGTAATTGTATTTGATTTCATATATACCAACAATTTCAAACTGCTCTCGTTCTAGAGAGAAATGGCACAATTGTTATTTTGCTAAAAATTTGTGGTAAAATAGGAATCACAATCTCCTAGTAGCCGTTGGATGTGGCCTCTCATCGGAGCCTTTCCTTCGAAATCAACCGTCGATATTTGTTCCCCTGATATCGGGCACGCGCCAAATTAAGTAGCAAAAGGAAATAGCAAAAGGAACTTCGATACACATGGAGGCCGTTTTTTACTTGTCGGACATACTTTTTATGCATTACGTTCTTCCCGGTATTTCTAACAAGTCCACTTGTCCCCTTGCGATGACGTGGCGTGGGCCATCACTGCTTCGTACGGACCATGAAATGAAAGGGATGGGAGTAATACAAGCTGATAGATTTGAGGAAAACGATAGGTGTATGAGCTGACTGCCGTAGATGACCCGGTAAGCTAGGTTCAGTTCGTTGAGGTGTACGGAAAAGGAGTTGAAAATTGCAAATTTGCCGAAAATGTAAGCTTCAATCTAGATGCTGTAATTATTATGTAGCCGCTGCCCAGTTGCCACGTGGACCAGATTCATTTTTCATAAACCCTTCAGAGTTGTCCTGATGACCCGGTCAGCTATGTTCCGTTATTTGAGGTTTCGGCTGAAAAGGAGTTAAAAATTGCAAATTAACAGAAAAAGGAAAGCTTTAATCAGATTCTGTAATTATAATGTAGCCACTCACCAGTTGCCACGTGGACCACATGCACTTTTGTGAACGTACATAGCCACATGTCGTAATATCAGTGGCAACATATATGAAAGCAGATCTTACCCATAATTTTTTATTTGAAGTTTTCAGTTACTATGCATCAAAATATTCGAAAATATAATTGTCAAAACTATAATTTTAAATAATATAAATTCTTGTACAAATTATACGTGTCAATTGATATGATAAATGATATAATTATTACATATTCCACATTACTTATTTTCTTGTACAAATTATATATCTCAATTGATATGATAAATAATATAATTATCACATATTTCATTTACTTATTTTTATATTAATTAGTTACTCTCGAATTTAGAAAACTATTACAACTAAAATATAATTTTATATATTTGAAAAATATGAATTTTAATTGTAGCTGTTTAATTAACAACAGTTAAATAAAAAAGAAATAAAAATAATTTAATTTAAATAACTCTTGAAAATGATAATAATAAAAATTCATATACCATTGGCTATAATTTAAATTTCTATTGAAAAATTGTGTCTTTTAATTAAGTTCAGGTCCAACTCCACGACTTTTCTTTTAATCAAATTAACTAATTTTGAATAAAATATCCCTACTTCCATTTTATTGAGTTTTTATATTTTATGTGTACACATAATTATTGTTTCCTTTCCGACGTTGATTTATTTTTTTTAATTATGAAATTAAAGAATCTATCAAAGGTAGCAACTAATTATCAAACTCAAACACCAACAAAGTTTTGGCCTATCTAACAACATAATTTTTATTACATTTGTTGTTACCTCCAATATCTCAAGTCAATCACATTTTAGTATGTTCTTAATTTTATTTTTTCTAAAAATTTAATATATATATATATACATTTGGGATGTTTATAATAAATATTTTTTTTTCATTTTTCTTGTTAATCTATCAGTTTATTTCAAAATTCAAAGAAGAAGAAGAAAACGGTATGGTGGAAAATCAGCAACATAGAGATAATCACTACTATATTTATATTATTGTCACATAGTCTATATAATTTTTTTTTTAATCTCATAAATTTTTGTTTATTTTGGTAAAAATATAGAATAGATGATCATTATAACATCAATTTGTAAAAAAAAATATTATAATCTTATTTTTGTTATTAAAATTTGTTGATTTGTTTGTTGTTCTTCTCTATTAAATTAGTTAATAGAACTTCCGAAAAAAATAAGAATTTTTTTTGGGAATAATGCTAATATTTCACATGCTAATAATAATAATGATTAGACTCTCAAATTAAATTATTTTTTCTTTAAAAAAAGTTAAATTATTTTTAAATTTATTATCTCGGTTAGAAGTAAATAAATTAAAGAAACTAAGCAAGGACAATAATGTTATTTTTGTTTAGAATGATCCAAACCAACCTTTCCCTTTTATATTGCACGAATTAGAACATATTGAAATTGAAAACTAAAATTTAGAAAAATGGTTCAACTAATATTGTCTTTACATATCACAATTATTTGGTAATAAATTATTTTTTATTGATATTATTTACTGATTAGACATTAAAGTAAAGATATGGGACACAATGTCTCACACAAATAGAATGTCAGTGAAAATCATATCTCACAAACACTATGGGTAATATTAAAATAAATTTGTACACATAAATTCCTACTATTTAATTGAAAAAAAAAAAAGGTCCTTGTTATTATTTTAAATTAAAATAACTAAATTTATCAAATTCATCAATCAAATCCCTTCAGATTGTGAAGTCTTTTGACAGTAGAATTTTATAATAATCATTTCAAGTTATTTTAATTATAATGAATTTTTATTGGTACTTTGATTGTTACTGCGTTGTTGGATTTGTAACATTTTGGGCTTACTTACTTGGGCCCATATCAATCACATCACAACCCAGTAACTTCGTTCATGGTGAGCTTTTGTGTCCGACAGCCAGAGTGCCACGAGGCAATGCCAAATGGAGAGAGAATCTTTCTTCTTCTTTTTTTTTTTTTTTAAAATTAAAACATTATTTTTTTTTCACAGAGATGCTAAAATCAATTATTTACTATTTATTTTTATTTATTAAAAAATAATTAAATAAAGCTCTTAACATTATCAGCACGTTTTATTTTAAATATTTATTTTATTTTTTTGAAAGCCATTACATACAAAATTAAAGGTTGATTCTTTTGGGCATAATAAGCACCAAAATCCCAAAAGAAGTTTTTATTTATATAATAAGATAGTTTTTATAATTCACTCTCAACAAATCCGAGATTCCCTCATACTTATATATAAAAATATTAATTTAAATTTTAATCTTTAAGAGATAATTAATTATACTAACATGTTATTTTTTTTCCTCGTTTTGTGCGTATATAACTGTTAATTGATTTAGTTTTCAACAATGTATTAATCATATATAAAAGAACATGGTAATTAACTATTTTTCAAACTTACATAATTATTGTGGTGACTTTTAAACCATAATTATTGTATAATAAAAATTTTAGATATCAAATATTAATACAAAAATATATAAAATTTATTAAAAATTGATATTATCTAATATTTTTTTAATTTTATTTTCAAAATATAGTTGAATTATCACTACTAAAAGAATCCTCACAATAACAAATAACCCTTTAAAGTTCTAGCGGATGATCATCCCTTCTTTTGTTGATCCAATGTGGCCTGTGAATGAACAAAGCCGAAGAGTTTCCTTCAGAAAAACAGTAGTGGCCTGTAGCACAGAAGCAGGCCCAACCTCTCAAGTCCCAATTCAGTCCAATAGCAATGAACTTCTCTGTACAAATTACAACAGCGGAAACATCCCAAGCAAAGCATTGAAAAATGCCCAAAGTTAGCTAGAACTGGTAAAACTTGTCAACATTTCATGCAAATTGACTTTAACATTCATATTGACATTTCATCAAACATTAAGTTTACTGAAAGTAGAATACAGAGAAATGAAAATGCAATTGACACCAACCATTTAATGTTAATATCCTCATTAACATCCCATCTCTATTACTATCACAGCAAAGTGTTTGTTGAAATGCCACCATCTAACTCTACACTAGATGGTAAATTACTGGAAATAGGCCTACAATTGCAGCAACCATCCATACCATACTTGTGTATGCGCAAGTTCTGGATGGGGTTGCTATAGTAATTTTCGGGGTTGGGGAATCCGAAGATGTACATAAATGTATTTGTACGCATGTACTTATGTTGATAGGTATAGCTTGCAAATTTTCTACATAAAGAACCAACCGGTTAACTGCTGTTGGTCTAATGGAGCATCTTCAACTCGTTTGTTTAATGTGGACCACAAGAGTTATAATACAAGGTGACTAGGTGTTCATGGCATATAATAAATTCAAAGGTGGAGACAGGTGAACCGTAAAAGATCCTGAATGGGTGACATTTTGCTTTGATTGAACAATGGTTCGTTTGGGGTTAATTATTCACAAGGTTTTTATTCTAAAGATGCGTTTTGGGTCAATTATTGCCTTGAGTTAACCAAAGGAAAGTTTTGGGAGAGTTATTGCCGTTTATCTTAAACTCAAAACGGAAAAGAATCTTAAACCACATTTTCAATTCGTCCATAAAGCTAATTACTGATTATTGGGATCTGAAAAAGTCATATAGGTAGGACAATGATTTCAGGTTCAGTACAAATCCTGCAATCTACAGGAGCCATAAGTAAAATGGAGCATTAATATTTCTTAGGGTGAACGCAAACTATTTGAATTGATTTAATATAAAATTTTAATTTAATTTAAATATTAAAATTTAAAATTTAATTTAATTTATTAAAATATTATAAATTAATCTAATTTAAATTACAAAGTGCAATTTAAAATAATTTGTATTCACAATTTAAATTATGCTATAAAATTAATAATATAATAATTAATTACTATCAATTGTATAATATCTTATTAATACTTAAAAAGAGAGTTTTGCGATTAAATTTTTTTTTTTAGTTATTATCTCATATAAGAGATCGAGGCATAACAAATAAATAATAATAATAATTTTATAAATAATATTAAACAATTTAATTTGAATTTCGTAATTTAAAATTAATTCAATTTAAAATTTGAACTGTAAATAATAGTTTAAAAAATATTAATTTATAAATCGATTTAAAAATTTTTAAATAATATAAATTGTTAAAATTAACAATTTAAATTAATTTGAATACATGGCTTTACAAACCCTATTTGAATGAGTGCCAAATGTGAATAACGCAATTAATTGACAGACAAATAAATCCAATTGAAGATGCTCTAGTACAAGTATTTCAATGAATGTGCAGAGAATGTAGGCCACTCTAGATTTGGCGTTACGTTATGTTTCCTAATAATTGGATTATGAAAATCCATCTTCTGAACGGTACGAAAGGCACGGGAAGTGATAATTGCATTTGATTGATACCATCTGCTCTTTTCAACACAGAGGCTTTGTGGATTTGCATATACACGTCTTTTCTTGTCTATCTTTATGTAAAATCAATCACACACAGAACAAATTGTAATCTTCATGGGAATCTTTAAAGCATCCATCAATAATTAAGGCAGCTTGAAGAGATGAAACATGCATGGCCGGCTTGTTTGTAACATCAAAAATATATCGAAAGATCAAAATCGTTCATTTTATGGAGCGAAATTGCACACACGTTACATAATTTTTAACGTTTTATGACTAAAACTGAAGTTAATATATATACTTCACATTTGCATAGTACTGATTATGAATATCTTTTATAAAAATGTCTTGAAATTACATGACCGTATCCCTCTGTAATATTTACACTCGTATTGCATGTGGTATTAAATATGACGTAAACTCCTAGTTGATGAATTGGAAGCCTTTGCATAGACTGCAAGGGAATATTTGTGTCAGTGACGCAGTTTTCTTTAATTTGATCCCAAGACCCCCCACCATTATACCTCTCATTCTTTATCTATCAAACAAAAAGAAGAAGAAAGACAAGGAAATAGTAATAGTAAGAAAAAAAATCATGGGCAATTTTCCAAGCAAGACAAAGAGAAAGTTATGTGCGAAAGATGTGAGAATTTTAACAGAAAAGATAAGGATTTTGAGAGAGGAAATCAATGGGATGATGCATGAGAGGGAGAAAGAGAGCAGAGCTTCTGAGAGAGAAGTCATGATGTTTGCTTTCAAAGAAGCCGAGTGGAAGCAACAGAGAAAGAAGCTTGAGGAAGAAGTGAAGAAGCTGAGGAAGAATTTAGAAGAAAAGGAAAAGAAAATTACAGAGATGGAAAATGGGTTGGTGAACGAAAAGAGTTATGACGAAAAAGATTGGCAGTTGCTTGGAACAAGCTTCTTGATGGAACAGATGAAAGAGGAAAGAGCACGTCGGGATGAAGCTGTCGAGAAATGGAAACAACTGTATCTTGCTATCAAAACTGAGCTCGACGATCTCATTCAAAGAACACACGGTAATTCTCTTCAATATTCTCTATACATTTACGCACTTTTACAATATACAAAATATTTCCATGCATTTTAAATTTTATGCATGAAGTTTCTTTCTTTCTGTTGGTTTTGTGTAGGAAATGGAATATTTTGGAGAGCTGAGGAAGAAGATAAGTTGCAAGAGCTGAGAATGGAGCTGAAAGAAAAGGAAGAAACCATTGAATCTCTGAAAGTCCAATTGGCTTCTGTTGAATATGAAGTGTACAGAAAGGAAAGACAGATTGATATCCTCAAGCAGAGTTTCAGAATTATCAGTTGCAGTGAGAAATTGGCTTCCAGGATCAAGTACAAAAGTTTCGCCCGAAATTTGCGTATGTGAAAACAACCAATTGGCATGGGAAATAATAATTAAAGTGGGGATATTTTGCTTTCTTTCTTTCAACAAGTCTTGGTATTATTGGAAAGCAAATTGTTTATATATATTTCTTTCTGAGAACACATTATTTTGATGTGATCAAGTTTCAATTTTAATATTTTTTTTCTTTTAATAAAGACTTTGGTGGAAATTTAAGCGTAAATAAAACTATCATATTATTGAGTTTTTTTTTAATTTTTTTTTTTATTTTAATGGCCTGCTTAATGAAAATCATCTCTTTTTTAAATGAAACTAAATTATCATCGACATTCTCCTTTCCTGTTTATCCCTACAGAGTACAAACATGTTTTGTTCTTTCTTGTTGGCTGTTCAATAGGTGCTACTTAGAAATGAAACACTAATTTATTTAAATTTAAAGAGTTTTTTTTTTCCTATTTCTTTCTTATAATCAAACTGAAAAGGTTGTTTATCTTTCATACACCACCTTAATTTCCGCTTTATCTAAAAATACTACAATATTTTTTTATTCCTTTAATATTTATGGTCTTATTTATATCTCTTTCTCTTAATTTTATTTATATTTTTCCATCATCATATCGTACAAATTTTTTTTGGAATCTCAACAGTAGCTTTCATTGGTAAGGATTTTTGAAAAAAATAAATAAATTGTCGAGCTTCAAGACCCGATTTTGGAATCGTATTGAATCTGGCTGAATCCAAAACTAAATTGAATTTCTGCCAAGTAGAAAGCCATTAAGGTTTTGGTACGCATATACTTGGGCTAGCTTATGGTGCATTCATCAGTACAATTGTTTTTTATTGTCCGCGTTCGAATATGAAAGTATCCATGGAATAAGATGGAAATCGAGCAAAAAATTCTTTCACTAGAATTTCCACTTTATCTAAATGTTACCCAATATATTATCCATTACTATTTACTAAAACTATATAAAATCGATGAATGTGTTGTGCATCAAAGCAATAATGTTATTTTGAGTCTTTTAATCATATAAGATGCTTCACAGCTCATAATAAATGTGTATCCTACCGCTTATTGTTAAATTGCATAGTAATTAAGCACAAAAACATGAAGCAGCAGTAAGGGAACACACGCACACAGAGAAAAACAAATAAATAAATAAGAATAACGTATTTTAAATAATATAATTTTCAGCAGATGAGTGATAACATAATGTGATAAATAATCCTGAAATGTGTAAAGTTATACCGTCCACTGGATGAATGCCACATATTTATCTATCCATGGGTCTTCTGATTGACTGGTATAGTATTGGCATGTAACCGGACAGCTATTATTATTATTTTCGAATGCAGGATCAAACATAAAAAATCAAAGCTCACGCAGGAAAATAAACTCATAATTCTATATAAAGGACTTAGCTATAACAAACATGTAATTGAAAGGACTATTCTTTCTTTGGAGATGTTGCCTCGTCAGTAATTGTCATACCAAATATTTAGATGCATGAACACTGCAGAAAGCACAGGAACCTCCAGTTCCCAAATTCTTCTCCGAGGCTAAAAATCTAATATTCAGACAAGGAGAAAGTAGTACGCCCATTTTGATTCTCAGAAAGCATTTAAATTAACAATTTTCTTTTTGTTATTTCTAGATAGGCAGAGCTAAAAGAAGCTATACACATAGAACTTACCTATTAGCTCCCCCATCTTTATTCACTTTTCTCCACTTAGTCTTTCCAAGTCCAAAGAACGCTTCAGGGGAGTGTAATGACAGAACTTCCTCCCCAGCTTTGATGGATTAGAGTTTG
>JAWDEX010000010.1:7646844-7657156 GCA_035221805.1 Trichilia hirta | reverse complement strand
CGAGCAAAAGGTAAAGAGGCCATGGATTACCGAGCTGCTAAAGTTGTATTATCTATAAGAATAGTTATTTACTACAATGCATTAATCAATTAAATTATACGTTGTATCAATACCAGTTCAATAATTTATTTGCATTGAATATTTTATCATTTAACATTGCTTTAGTAATTCATCTACTCAGAATGACCTACTGTTACACAACATAAATTCAATAATATATATACTTAGAATATTCTACTTACTCAATAGCACCTTGGTAATTGGTTTATTTGGCAATATCTACTTAATTCGACATCGCTTCTATAATTTATCTACTTGGCATATTCTACTTTATTCGATATTATTTCGATAATTTGTCTACTTGGTATTTTTTACTTAATTCGACATTGTTTCGATAATTTATCTACTTTACATTTTCTATATGATTTAACATCGTTTCAGTAATTTATATACTTAAAATAATTTTGCTTTATTCGACAACCACCTAGATTGTGGAAGAATGTCATATGTTTCTTAATAGCAGAATGATAGCAAGCTCATGCTAAAAAAACTCTTGGATATATTGAAGATAATGCGGTTACATTTACAAAATACTGTTGTGGTGTGTATATACACAAATATATAAAAAACAAATAATAACAAAATAAAAATAAAAATAAACTCAGCAACTTATTTGCCAGGGCCACCAATTTTTATTGGGCAATCTCAGGACTCTTTATTTGCATTTAATAGCCCACCTGCGAGCTTTAACAGCAATGTTAGGAGGTGAAGGGATATCGGAGAAAGGCTATTGACCTTGCTACTTTGGCCTAATCTGAGGATCATCGATTCGAGAGAGGGGATGAGGGGAGTCTTATTAATCTTTTGCTATAATAACTTTACCTCCTCGCTCACAAGAACTTCTAAAGTCGAGATGCCACCTGTCTGAGGAGCTATCTCATTGAATGGCCTTTTAACACCCAGCTCGATGAAAAGCTAGCCAAAGTTCACCTCTAGTAAGCATTTTTTCACCAGCGCACTAACATTCCTGAGCTCTAAAACTACTCCCTTTTTGTACTAATCGCGGGCTTGGTCATCAATTATAGGAAGATTCGCTTGTAATTTACGAACAATGGCCTCAGTTCTTAATAGATCTTATTTTGAAGTTGACACATTCGCCACCAGCCTTTTTACTTTTTTATAGAGACCTATTATAGTGGTGTCTCTACTAATGAGGAGATCAGCAAAAGTGTCGTTGATTTTTCTTTGTGAGTTCAAGTCATTCTTGAGACGTAAGATTTCCTAGTTTGAAGTCATCAAGTTTAACTCCTGCGATCGCTACTCTCTTGTCTAGATCTTCTCGTATTTTTCTCCAGCCCTTATAGTCCCTATCTGACTTTTTATTCAAGAAGTGGATCTCCTATTTTAGTCGCTTCACCTCTCGACCTTGAGTAATAGCACCTTGAATATGGGACTTAATTTGCTCTTATTGGCGTGCAAGCATGTGCAAAATCTAAAGAAGAAGATCTAGATGTCAACTTTTGAATCAGTAAAAGTAAGAATAGAAACGAGTAAGAGACTTACCAAAATTAAAGAGTCTCAAATATAATTTATGACTGCCTCAAAATTTAAGCGGCCCACCTCCTCGTCAACACTCAGGTTAACCAAAGGTATAACAACATTAAGGAGAGGAAGAAGGTAGGCCACCACTGATTGTTTATCCTCTTCAATGTTAAGAATCCCCACCTCTAGCATAGGAGCAAGAGAAAGGATAAGGCAACTAGGATAAGAGGCAAAAGGACTCCAGGTGAAGATCCAACGGCACATTGGGTAGACCTCAACACCTCAGTAGAATTGGATCTACCTGACCTTGCAGTAATGATTACACTGTATAGGAGTTTTTTCGATCCTTCTTCAGTTCAGGGCCTCTTTCTTACTAACTGTAAGGGCTATTATTGTTATTAAAGTGATCCCGAGGTAAGAGTGAGGCTTTTTTCTTGTCTTTGGCCATGACCCTGGGTGTCTTTTGTCAATGTAAAAAGAAAGGCAGTGGCGCTTGTTCGCAGCCTTTACCTTTACCAACCCTTCTAGCATTTATTAACCATTCAAACATAAAAGGGCATTGCTTTTGACTGGCCATACCTGCAAGCAAAAATAAAAGAGTTAGCACTTCCTGTATGGATGCGATGGTATATTTGTTATCTCTTACCCTTCGCTTTTATTTGATTCAAGGCAAAGTAAGATAAATAGGAGGCAACTAGACCCAATTCTACTAAGGATGCCTTAAAAAGTATGTCCTTCTGATTAGCAGTGTTTCTTAGCAAAATTATTTTTTTACTCGATTTTTGGCCTAAGGATAGATGACTTATCCATGCCTTAGCCAACCCAAACCAATTCAGAATCTCTTCTTTTACTGCAAGGTTTCACTCATCTCTAACAAAGAACTACTTATCTTTCTAGTATTTATTGCTAAAAAAATTTTTTCTCACTGAGTTAGAAGTTCTTGGCTTGATTTGCAAGTAGTATCATTCGAGACTCAACCTCGAATTTTTTTTTCAGAGTGTAGATGTATGCGACCTCAAAAATATTAAGTAGCTCACCAAAATACTTTTGCCACAGCACATAAAGTTCGGCCAGAATTTTTTAGCTATTCGGTACAAGTTAGTACAGAGAGATCTAAAAATAGGTTAACAAGTTGGCAAAAAAGGGTTAAAGTAATAATCTTACTCTTAGTAGAAATAACTCTTTATTAAAGACAGTTTTTTCAAGAGGAGGTCGGCTCAGTATTTCGTCTCTTTAGAGAATTCTCTTGGACACTAACCTATCCACCTCATAGGCATCCTGATATAATAAAAGGTCCTGTTCACCAATTATCGAAGGAAACCAATTCGCCTTGTATTTAGTCCTGGGCATAGGGGGAGGAATAGAATCGATGGTGAATTTGTCATCATTTGGGCTCGAGGATGAACTTAACTCTAGGTCAACCTCAATGACATTCTAAGGTGATTGACTTTAGGATATAACTCATACACTCTCACTGATAGAACTCATCTCGTATAGACACACAACATTTGGTCAAAATGATTAGGGCACGAGTTTAATATTTTTTTGAAGCCAACTAGCCATGTTAACTGTAAGCTTATAATTTGTACTAAAGAAGGTTCAAATGGTGTGCTTATTTTTGTAACCCTAAGACCTTGCTTACTAATACAAAAGGAAACCTCAAACATATTCTTCTGTCGCGGGCAAAGGTGCACATTGCATGATGATAACAATGAAATATGCAAAGAAAAACATAAAAAAGGCAGTTCTTATTAATTAACAGATGTAGAAACAATAGCAGGCGAGGACTAGGTTTTGCTGAAAATAAAGACGGCTGTGAATAATAAGCTTAAGAAAAATAACTTGTAAATTTGTAGTAAGGGATGGGCAACACGCAAAATAAAAGGAAAGTGGCAAGTAAGAAGTATTTACAGCAAGCTCAAAGACAACAAAATGGCGCGACAAATTTCAAAAGTCACCAAATTAAGGGCTAAGATCTCGCCACGTCAGGAAAAAATAATTGGACACCCTAAAATAACATGCAAACTTAAAAATGATCATCCTCTGAATTACACGTGACAACGTAACGAAGTACGAAGAGACGATAGCCTATTGTTACGTCTTTTCAGAAGTGATAGGCTGGGAGAGGCGTATTCTTAATAAATGTGTATTGTTGGTAGCTCATAATTTATGTCAACCCCTAGGAGTCTAAGTTAAACTTCTCGGATTGCCTCAGAAAATTAAAATCAGTCAAAATTTTTACTTTTACTTCATGACAGCAAAAATTTGGGGAGCTTATATTGAAAGATTTTTTTTGAACCCGTCCTTGTTGTCCCTTGAAGACTTGCATAAGGTTGGTGACCCGACGCTGTACTTATTACTCCAAAATTTTGAGGCAAACCAAATTTTATCAAGTAAAAAATGGGAGACCCAGATGAATAATCGAGGTGCATTTTCTAAAGTCTGACGGAATGTCCCATGGTATTTAAGACTTGGGACACCATGTCCTATATATCGAATGTATTTATTATGCCATTCTATTCTGATAGAAGGTGATGGTGAGATGACCTGTCGGCCGCTCAAACCAACCGTATACTGTCCAATCGGGCTCTTGTTCTTCAATACTTACATGTGCAAAGACCACTATAAATACTAATTTTGATAAGTTTAAAAGGACTTTTGGCACCCATTTACATAGAGAGTAACATTTTATTCCGCATCTTGGTCTTTCTAGTGAGCAGTTACATAGGGGACGAGAGAAGCCTTAATCCCTATACTAAATAAATTTTTGAACCCAACAGTCCAAGTTGTTAAAGATCACAAACAAACACACACACACACACTCTGTCTCTCTTTTATTACACTGTGTACTTTATTGCTGGTTACTGACTTAAGAATTAGAGTTTACGCATTGATAAGTCGACTTTACTCCTAACTGTCTTATATTTGTTTTAGATATTGCCCGTATAATGCCTACCTGAGGCGAGAACTTGCTGCTCCTAGCAGATCAATCAACTGCAATGACAAAATCTATGTGATGTATTAAATTTTTATCTCAAAAAAATTTAAGTATTAATATACTATTAGAAAGATAATTAATTAAAGGCAAGTAGTATTGATTATTAATTTCAAATTTTAAGGGTATTTGTCTAAAATAAAAAGTAGGACGTATTTATAATTTTTTAAAATTATAGAGAATTTGTCATTCCCCCAATTTTGATTTTATTTCAAAATTTATGTATTTTAGACACCTAATTACTATTATAGGGTTTATATTGGCAAGATAGTTTGCATCGTAATAATTTGAATGTAAAACATAAAGTTAGACACTATCTTATGCAAGATAATATCTTGCAATAAGGGGAGAAATACCAAAACTCTAATTTGAAATATAAGTTAATCATGGATGTAGATCAACCTCTAGCATTTATTTCTTTTGTTCACCCCATTCCAAGTGTGTCCTTTGCAACGTCCACAGCACCCTGGTTCATGTCGGTCATCTTTTCTCCTGTCCGTAAAAACAAAAGCATCATACAGCACAAAGATCAAATTGCCCAACACATGGCTCTTAATTTCTTTTATTTTTTTTTAATGTCATCTTCAAAACTAATTCTCTCTGATTGTTTGACTTAAAAGTTTAAGCTGGAAATGGAATGAATGGAGTGAATAGATGAGAACCAGAACCTGTTGTAGAAACCCAGCAATTGGTCCATTCCTTGCTGGGCAGATTCATTTGCGGATGGACTTGAAATGGTTGTGCTCTCAGTAGCTGCATTGGCTGCACGCTCAATGGCTGTGCTCTCAATGGACTGTATCCATATGTATGTAGATTCTTCTTAATTTTGCTGGATTTGCTTTGATCTTGGTGGGTTTGCGCTTGTGGAGGAAATATAGATACAGTAATTATGGTTACAAATTTGCATTGCGCATAGTAGATAAATTCGGTATTCCTATTTGTTATTTCCTGTCCCAATCTCTTAATTTACCGAATGTGTAAAGGGTACAAAGAGAGTCGTTTTGCCATACACAAGGAATTTTTTACACTTTACTTGGTCCGTTGATATACTCCTCTATTTAAAGAGAAGAATAGCTTCTCCATAAACCATCAAATGAGTATACCATTCTTTTGCCTTCAATATCAACTGCATGCATTAATTATTTTAAATATGAAATATTAGTGATTAATCCTTCTTTTTTCGTGTCTACTCATAAGTTACCACGTAACGAGATTACAAATATGTTTGATATAATTTGTTTTTATTTGACTTTAAATGCAAAATTATAAAAAATATTTAATAATACTGACTTTTAATAGGATGCATATATTTTTAAATTAATATTTAATATTTTAATTTTACTTCACAACAGTTTGGGAGCAACAATACCTGTGCGATGACAGCACTTCGATATCGTACATAGCCTAGCAACAGGAGTCCTATGGAAAATCAAAATCATATCATCCATCGTATGCTTCACGACTTTTACTTTTAACTTAATGTGTGACCTTATGTACATACAACTTTATAATATAGAATAGTATTAGGTTTGAAGCTCATGTGATTTTGGGGATGATCATGATTTCTTAAGAGAAGTATATTAATCCCGTGAGAATTGGGTGGGAATGTGAAAGAAACAAAGATTATATTCAGTTCCTTCTTTCTTTCTTTAATACAAGTCAGCAATTGACAATGATGCCCTTTAATGACATACAAACGAAAAGCCAAACTGTTCCTGCCAGCTGAATGCCGGTGAAACCGACCATTAAAAAAATGCTAACTGTCAAACAATACAACAACGCGAACAAGAAAAGTGTGATTGATAACTCTGAGATTACTGTTTTTATATTTCTTAAATTGGGTATATTTAGGATCTACTTTAGTTGTTGTAAAATAAATTTATAATATTAAGTAAAATAAATGCATATATTTAAATTAATCAATCAGTTCACTGACATTTTAGGTAAGAATTCAACCCCAATACCATATTGGCTAAGTATTTCAACAAGATGAGTCTATTGGTCGATTAGGCAGGCCAATTCATTACATATGAAAAATGAATTCAATTAATTAGTTAATTTCGTTATAATTTTGTCAAGACAAATTCATATGTACCACATCGATTACTGTTCAAACTAAATCCATCTTGATTTGGAGAGACCCAAAGTTTTCCATCAGCTTACAACCTTTGGATGAATCAACCATATCATGCTAAATCAATCAGAACAGCCCTCCTGATTTGGCGGAGGCCCACGTTTTCATCAATCAAACTACCAAATGCACATCAACCAATCACATTCACACGGATCTGAGGGAAGATAACAGTCCACCTGGTACTTAGCTCACACGTGTCTAATAATAACAGATTAAATGCAACTTTTTACCGTCATATTCAATGGTTCAACTCATCTTCAGCCACGTGTCACATCCTCTTCCTTAAAATTTAAGAAACAAAACCTTGTTGTTTGGCGTGGACGTCAGAGGAGCCGTGCGAAAATGATAAGAAGGAGAACCCATGATTTGTATTTAACTGAAAGAGCATGACACGTTATGAACTTGCTTTTCCTAACGTGTCGTCACATCATAGGATCAAAGGTCTTCTAATTAGAACCTCTTCGGCGACTTCACTGGAACCTTCACGCGTATTACCAATCTCACCGTCCATATTCACGTGCATCGAGAAATCGCGGCCGTCGCACTGAAAGCCGCAAACTTCTCGACACGTGTCCCGAAATGAACATGTAATTATGGATTAATATTTTAATCTTATCCGAACCGGAGCCATGTATATATTCAGAACGGCACACATTCGTTCATAAGCTCCACTGCACAATCACAATCTCGAAGACTCATTCATTCCAAATCTTAAAAGAAAGAAAAAAAAGGAAAGAAAAAAATTCAACATTTTCTTAGGAAAACCAAACCTTCACGCATAATGGCTCTGAACTTGATGCATCAGATCGCTACACTGGCCGGAACACCTATTCACATCGATGCCGGCGCCGTATCCGGAGATTCATCGAACAAGGTGAATGCGTCAGCGTTGTGGAAACCAACGTCTGGAAGTTTGCGATGTACGATTCAGAAACCAGACATGAAGGACTCTATATCTCCACCAATTAGCCCGTGCCGGTCACCGGTACCAGCGAACATCCGCGCAGATCTATCACTGGCGTGTCGGGCGTTCGAGACGGATGCGGAGACGATGCCTGCGACTGAGACCGATAGTAAGATGTACAAGCAGGCTGGCACACAGGATAAGGGTAAGGGAGTGCCGGTGTTTGTGATGATGCCGTTGGACAGCGTGACGATGTCGAACACAGTCAACAGATATAAGGCGATGGACGCCAGCCTTAGGGCGTTGAAGAGCGCCGGGATGGAAGGAGTCATGATGGACGTGTGGTGGGGCCTGGTTGAGAGGGACCAGCCGGGGCAGTACAATTGGGGTGGCTATGCGGAATTGCTGGAAATGGCGAAACGACACGGACTCAAGGTCCAAACTGTCATGTCATTCCACCAGTGCGGCGGCAATGTCGGGGATTCTGTCACGTGAGTATTGCGAAATCTGTTCCCTTCTCTTTCCTTTCATATTTCTACACTATGATTTCTGGCTGCTTGATCCGTTTGCTTTTAATTTTTCCACGCGCTTTCTAGGATCGTGAGGCTTGTTTGTGTCCTTTGGTGTTATTTTAAAAGTAGCTTTCCTTTGATTTTGGAGATCTCTGGATCTCCGTAAGAGGATTGCACGTGACAGAGGCTTAACATGCAGAAACGAAATAGTACACAGGAAATTACGTAACACATACGTACACAAATCTGCTTTTTTCCAATTATTTTTTACTCTTTTTTTTTTTTTTTGGCTTAACTGATTTCCTGGAATATAATTTGGATCTTGGATCACGGATCACGTACGGGTTTCTTCTACTTTTTCTACTAGTTTGCTTATTGAAGAAGCTGAAGAAGCTGTTCAATTCTTTGTCTTGTCAACTGAAAAGACCTCATATTGCGGATGTCGTCACTAACTTTTGCTTATGTTTTGAAAAATGAATTCCAAATAGTCTTGAATTCCTTTCGTATATGTTCGATACTAGATAACCAGCTACATTTGTTGGAGGAATTTACTAGGAATGTCTGGAATTATTCCTTAAATTTTAACCGTTGGCCTTGGTACCCCAGATAGATTTGGTAGATGTTTTGTTGCACTTGATGAACAATAGGGATAAAAGTTATAGTAATCTTCTAATCAATTTGTTTCGTGTTCAGTATTCCGTTACCCAGGTGGGTTACTGAAGAAATTGACAAAGATCCAGACCTTGCATACACTGATCAATGGGGGAGGAGGAATTACGAATATATTTCACTTGGATGTGATTCTCTTCCAGTTCTCAAGGGTAGAGCACCCGTCCAGTGTTATTCTGACTTCATGCGTGCCTTCAAAGACAAGTTCAAGCACTTGCTTGGTGACACCATTGTGGTAATTACTCCCCCGTTTTAGTGCTTTTGAGTTTCAATGGGTTGGGGTGCTAGTAAGTTTTGGATAGCATTTGAGCTTGTTCTCTATGGTTTTATGTTATGAACCAAGGCTGTAAGCTGAACTGTTAAAAATTTTGGCCTATATAGGAGATCCAAGTGGGAATGGGTCCAGCAGGTGAGCTTCGCTACCCATCCTATCCGGAGCAGAATGGAACATGGAAATTCCCAGGAATCGGAGCCTTCCAATGTTACGATAAGGTACCTGGAATCATTTATCTGCAGTGATTCAGCAGTTTGTTGTACCTGCTATATGGTTTTTATATTGGTGTTTGACAACTCAATGCAGTATATGCTTAGTAGCTTGAAAGCAGCTGCTGAAGCTGCTGGTAAACCAGAATGGGGTCACACAGGCCCTACTGATGCTGGACAATACAACAACTGGCCAGAAGATACCCCATTTTTCCGAAAAGAAGGTGGCGGTTGGAATAGCGAATATGGCGAATTCTTCCTCGGCTGGTACTCACGGATGCTCTTAGATCACGGGGAGAGAATTCTCACCTCTGCCAAGTCAATTTTTGACAATACAGGTGTAAAGATATCAGTTAAGATTGCAGGAATCCACTGGCACTATGGTTCTCGATCCCATGCACCTGAGCTCACAGCTGGATATTACAACACAAGATACCGAGATGGTTACCTTCCTATCGCCCAGATGCTTGCACGCCATGGTGCTATATTCAACTTCACTTGCATTGAAATGCGTGATCACGAACAACCTCAGGATGCCCTTTGTGCACCTGAGAAGCTCGTCAGGCAAGTAGCTCTAGCAACTGAGGCAGCTCAGGTTCCACTTGCTGGGGAAAATGCATTGCCACGATATGATGAATATGCACACGAGCAGATCTTGCGAGCATCATCAATGAACGCAGATCGACATATGTGTGCATTCACATACTTGAGGATGAACCCCCACCTATTTCAACCTGATAACTGGAGACGGTTTGTGGCCTTCGTGAAGAAGATGAACGAAGGGAAAGACGCTGACCGGTGTTTGGAGCAGGTGGAGCGGGAAGCCGAGCATTTTGTGCATGTTACTGAGCCTTTAGTGCAGGAGGCTGCTGTAGCTCTAATGCACTAACAGTTTAGTTAAATTTCGGGGTTTCCCTCTCGCGAATAAGCAATGCGTAGGTCCCTCTGTTTTGCTACAGCTGTTTTTATTACGTTGTAGCTAATCTAAGTGGTCAGATTATATCTATGTATATGTATACTGTTTCACTGGTTAAACATAATAAAAATATATTATTCACTTATTATATTCCAAT
>JAWDEX010000010.1:7588440-7615544 GCA_035221805.1 Trichilia hirta | reverse complement strand
TGTTGCTTATACGTGATTGAACAGTAACTGATCGTGTCAATGAAATTAATGTGAGACATAATTCAACAATGCTCATCATAGAAGTTTCACAGTTCTAGAAGGTTCTGAGATTGTTGTAATCCGCTGTCTAAAATTGTTTGTCTTTCGAGATTGCTTATTTCTAAATGTTTTGAGATTTGAATGTTTAAATATATTTAAGGTTTCCTCTTCTTTGTGTGCATCAGGCGTGGGGCAATTTCTGTGGCTATGTATAACTTTGGATCTCCTAGAGTTGGTAACAAAAGATTTGCTGAAGTTTATAATGAGGTAACAGAAAATTTTAAATTTCAAGTTCTTTCTGTTTATATGCTAATTTACTTTACTATGTGCTGAAACTTTGAGTTTGCTTCCCTTTCCAGTATAGCCTTTACTTACAGCTGTTGAAAAACTATTATTAATTGAATACTAATTTGAAGCCTGTGTGATGCCAGCTTTGTTTCATAACCAATGTTGTATGGACTGTAAAACTTGCTCAGTAATGTTTACACATCCTTTAATACTCATTGTTGCAGAAAGTCAAGGATAGCTGGAGAGTTGTAAACCACAGAGACATAATACCAACTGTCCCGCGCTTGATGGGTTATTGCCATGTTGCTCAACCTGTGTACCTGGCGGCTGGGGAGCTAAGAGATGCTTTGGTAGGTCAATTTTTTTATGCCATCTTGAGATCAATTTTAGTTTTCCAATGCCAAAGCCAGTAGATCACACTCCATGTTGCATGACTTATCCCCAAAGATATATATATGGTATACTGATTTCTATTTTATACCGTAACATGGATACAGAAAATATCATCTTCACTAAGTTTACAGTCAAGCTGCCAACTGTAACGGCAATTATTGATGAAGCCTATGGATCTGTCTTTATTTAAAAAAGAAAACGTTTTGGCCGTAAAAGATGTTGATTTTGCTGTAAAGAATGACTCAACAGGTTCCTAGCCTTGTCCATATGATAATATGCAACCTTGCCATGTTTGTACGACAGTTAAATCAAATTCTCCTCAAGCAATTGAGGAACCACAAGAAACTGGTTTCATTTAGTTGTTCTTCAAATAAAATTGGAAGCAATTTTTCTTGGCATTGTTTCTATAATGCCCCTTGCAATTTTCATACTAGCCAAAACCAAATCCGTTTATTGTCTTCAGCTTCAAATTTCATATATTTTTATACTTTAATATCTTTGATTTGTCATTTTTTTCTTTCCCTGTCTTGCAGCCCAGTAGATTATTCTTAGATAATGACTGTGGCAACTTATACCTTTAAAATATTGTATATAGGAAAATATGGAGCTTCTTAAAGATGGCTATCAGGGTGATGTGATCGGGGAGTACACACCTGATGTTCTCGTTAATGAATTTGTAAGTTTCCTGTCACATGATCATTTTTTTTTAATTTTGCTGTAAAACCATCAAAAATGTTTTGGAAACCTAATTGTAAGTAATAGACCATCAATGTTATGGATGAAAAGCGATAGCATGTCATACCGTATAGGTCGTTTTACGCGTTTATTTTGTTGACATCATCAACATTAAAAATTTGATAAATTCAAGTAGTTAGATTACATAACATGAATACTTGTATTTACTGTGTAGAGCATCTGATACTGTCCCCAGGTAATTTATAGTCATTTCAGAAATTACTTCCTGATTTGTGACTTGTGATAATGAGAGATTTTTTACAGATGAAAGGTGAGAAAGAGCTTATTGAAAAGATATTGCAGACAGAGATCAATATATTTCGTTCAATTCGAGATGGGAGTGCACTTATGCAGCACATGGAGGATTTCTATTACATCTCTCTGCTAGAGGTACAGAATATCTACTTGCATAATCTTATGAATCTAACTCTTAGCCCTTGATGTTCTTTTGATGATTGTTATGCACCTGCACAACACAAAGCTGTTTTCTTCGTTGCTTGTTCAAATTAATTTCTTGAGTGTCTTGGCCAACATCACTTTGCTGTTACATTTAGTTAATGGTTCATATTGTCTGATGTTGAGATTGAATTTTGTTGATTTTTTCAGAGTGTCAGATCAAATTATCAAGCAGCCGCAAGATCTTGAAATGATGAACAAAATGGCATATTGACTGGCTAGTAAGGGTACAGCAAGGCCAGCAATCAAATTAATATTCAACACTTGCATTAGTCTCAGTAAGTACAAGTAATCACTCTCAGTATCCTATATCACTGTAATTGCAATAGGTTGCAAGCATCTAAGACTAGTCAGGTGTTATTGTGCAGCCGTTAAATATATTTCAGCTCAACATATTTTGCATACAACGATTAAAAAAGAGTACCAATAGGCCACAAGGTTTTTAGTGAGAAGACCATGGAGTGCTTTTGTATCATTGGAGATTTTATACACTATATTAACCTTTCTGATTGAATTGGTGTGGTTGGATTTGTGCTTTTGTATCATTCTTACATCAATTATTATCATACGAGCTATAAAACTATAAATTCAGTTGTTTTTCTCTTCTTCATTACGTGGTTCATCAAACTCACTATCCCAGTAGCCATATTTGTTCAGCTGAAACTTAACGAAAATGTTAAAGAGAACTTACGTGGTCACATTGTTTTCCTGCTGTGAGTAATGTGGTTTTACAGGCATTAATGTCTTGTATGGCATATTATTGACTTAACTTGGAAAATGGGGGAAGGAATGAAAAATTGTTAATCCGAAATCAGGAATGCGTGACCATTGTTCCTTCTTACTCTACATTAGCCCTATATACGGGAACCACACAGACTTGAGTAGAAAACTTTGGGAGGAAATCACCTAAATCCTTTTTTAATGATGTCTGGAGCTTCGCCATGCCAAACAGACAAAGTAAATGCATTTCACTTCAAGGCCAAGTAGGAATAGAATTCATAAGAACAGAACCGTCGTGTCAAAACAAAAATGGCTCACTCAGCTGGCCATGAGCCGTGAAGTACCCTGGTTTCCTAGTTGTCATAGTGAAGGTTCTTTCTGATTTGCATTTGCTATTGCCAGGTGCACACTTGAGCTCACCGGGAGAAAGGAAAACAAACAGCCAGCAAAATGATGCCTCGTAAGATAGTCAAAAGTTCAATTTATGAGCTCTTGGGTCTCTCTATATTATAGTTTCAGCATATTCCAAAATGCAAAGTAAAGCATTATAAAACCATACAAATTTCAGAAAATACAAGCTTTTCCAAAATGCAAAGTAAAGCATTATAAAACCATACAGATTTCAGAAAATACAAGCTTGAGAGAATAAGCCAATATTTATGCATATCAATAGCAACCAGAAAGGAATAAAAGCTTAAGCTTGAAGGTAGATAATGGTTAGCAGTGGTCACTTTCATAGGCAAATGTGCAAATTCAATGATGCAAAACGCTTCATAACAACATATTTTAATAAAGTACCAAGGAAATCAATTTTGTGAAACAGTTCCTAAGTATTAGATCTAGGACGTATCAACAGCTACTGACTTAAAGCTTCAACATTGACTTAAAGCTACGACATTCCTAGTTATTATACATTTTCTTTTCTTTTCTCGTGTAAGGAGCGGAAACTCATATTAAACTGAAAGAGCTTTATAGAAAGAAGAAGAAGAAGAAGAAGAAGAAGAAAAGAACCATGGGTCCTTTCTAAATAAAACTGAAGCTCGGAAAAAAAAAAGGCACTTGAATTAGGCTTTACGAAAGATGGTTTCTGAAACGAAGTCTAATCCCTGTCTTATTCTAGGTTAGTCAATATTCTAAACCTAACGTCATCCTCCATTATATTTTACTGTACAATGAGAAAATATACTGCAAACGAAGTTGTGACCATCGATTCTCAATATTTCAAAATGCTTCAGAATACGCCTAATAAGCTGATGAATCAGAGCGAGACCACCTCTAGTACTATAGAAGGCACCAGACAAGAGACGTCGATCTAATCCACTTCCAACAGGTCACCAAAATACATGATTCACCAGAACTAAGACCAAATATAGATTAAAATGAAAAAAGAAATGTTGAATCCCTCCACATTTCCACGGAAAAATGGAGGAAAAAAACCCAAATATTGACAAAACGTAAAACAACGTGCGACCAAATTATAACATTGAATAAATCCACGTTCCCTCAGGATTTTCCAAAAGTTTCTGAACACATAAGCTCTTGTCAACTTCCAATAATCCACTATAAAAGCTGCGTATACCAAGAATAAAAACATAACCAAAAGATTCATCCTATTATCTGCATAATTGGATGCTCATAACAATACAAGAATTTAAACGTTAACAGCCATGTGACTGTTCAGCATTCCCAGTAGCAAAGCACCTTTAGGTAAACTTATAACATAGATATGACAAAGCAGGGACCTCTCTGTTGTAGCTAAACTAGCAAAGATTATCTGCATAATCCCACGAGAAAATTCCTTCAATTAGTAGTTTCATTCAAAAACAAAAACCCATTCACCTCACCTTCGCTAAGATATTATCCGCATTAATAATAACCACCTCCAAAAGGCAAACGTAATAAGATCCTGATACTTCTTAAACCTTCAAGCGCCATTGTTATTACTGACTCATCCCAGATATGAATTTTTTGGAAGAAAAAAAATAACGCATAAAACAAACAAATAAAAGAATTTCTCACTCGAGTGCCCTAATTGAAGCAATTTACACTTGTCGTAATAACAAACCAACCACATAATCAACTAATTAAACATTATAATTAAGAAAAACTCAAAATCAATTTAACCCTCAATTCATATATACACCCTTGTGTCTCTTGTAGTGCAACACAAAATTAACCAAGAAAGACAGTTTGAGAAACAAAACAAACCCTAAATCTATAGCAGAACGGCGTCGCCTCGAAACGAGTTTAATTGATGTCGGTGTCATCGAAATCGTCTTCAAACTTATTAAAAAAGTCTGCGTCTGCAAGCTTGTTGTCAATAGAGATGACGCCTTCTCCAAAGATCTCGAGTGGGTCGACGTCGTCCACGTCCATGGCCACCGTCGCACCCTGCTCCTCCATTTCTGCCGAGAAATCCATCTGTATCGGCTTCATCTTTCCTATCTCTCTCTTGGCACAGAATAGGCGGAGCTAGCGACGGATAAAGGGGAAAAGTACGAAAATAAACGTATTTGTAAGAATGATTATTAAAATAATCGTATTAAAATTTTTCGATTAAATACATTAAAAATATGTCTTTTAAATAATAATATTTTTATAAAAATTATTAAAAAAATTTATTTTAAATAGTTAAAAAAATACTATCTTAAATTATATTTAGAATTATTATTTAAAAATATTATTTTAAATTATATTAAAAATTATTATTTTAAACTGTATTTAAAAATTTTATTTTAAATTATATTTAAAAATATTATTTGAAAATATATATATAAATTATAATTATTTTTTATAAGAATATTATCGTTTAAAATACATATTTTTAATTTATTTAATTAAAAAAAATTTTAATACGATTATTTTAATAAATATTTTTAAATATATAATCATTTACGAACATTTTTTTTCATAAATTAGCTAGGGTAGAATGAAAACCTATCCTCTCTCTCCTTTGGAGTCTATGAGACTGAGAGACTTTGTCGCTAAGAAATTTACAAACCTATCCTCCGTTTTAGGCTTTGAAATGGGAATGACACGTCTATGTTTTGTAAACAAAAAAGTAAATTAAAGTTTGAATGTTGGCAAAAATATCTTTTGCTAAATTAATTTTTAAATTTTTTTTATCTTTTCTATTTTGTAATAATTATTATTTTTTAATTTAATTTTTATAAAAATATAAAAATTAAAAAATTTTAAATATAATTTATAAATTTTTTATATTTTTTAAAATATAAATTTTATTAATTAAATTTTATGTATTTTACATAACTTTTTTAATTTTTATATTTTTATAAAAGTTAAAGGTTTTTAATTTTTATATTTTTATAAAAGTTAAGGATATAATAGTTATTACACTATAGAAAAAGACAAAAAAATTAATGAAAATAATTTGATAGGAGAATATTTGTCAAAACTTTTAAACCTCAATATGGTTTTGTAATCAAATAAAGTAAGAAATAATTATTATTTAATAAAATTATAAATAATATTTATCATTCTCTCGTTTTGAAACATAAAGCCTTTTATTTATTTTCTTTCATTTAGTAAACGGTAATAATTTTTTTCTTAAAAGTATTATTTATTATTTATTCAATTTAATTATCTCAATTTTTTATCTAATTAATAAAATAGCGTAATTATTGATGTAAAAGAAAATTAAAATAAATATTTGAGAACCTTGTTTGAAAAGAATTATAAAGAACCCAATAATAACTCGTTTTACCTTTACTTTAAAGTTATCTCTAGAAAAATTGAAAAGCAATTAAAAAAGGTGGCCATGTGCCATACTCATTAATTATGTAACTCTTATAATAATTATTCATTGATCCATCTTATAATAACATTTTATGATGGTTTCAATTTGAATTCTATAAAAGTTAGTAATCTTATTACTTATTTGTTAGTTTTATCTACAAAAGATTCAAAATTTGACTTAAGTGTTAGAGGTTTCCTCTAATGTTTTATTTTGTTCACATTATCCAATATAGGAGTGGTAATTCAAATAAATGGGTCGAATTTGACTTAATTCGAATACGATACTATTAATATTTATTTGTGTCTTTGTGTCACAATTATGACACAATTATTATTCGTGTCAAAAAATATAAATACGAATATGACACAATTATTATACGATTATTCATTTAGGCACGATTATTTATTTATACACAATTATTTATTTAGGCACGATTATTTATTTATACACAATTATTCATTTAAATACGATTATGACATGACTATCTATTTCAGTCTATTTGAATTATAATAAAAAAGATTAAAAAACAAACTATACAGTTAATTAAATTATAGACAAATTTAATTATTAGAATAAAATTTATTCTATTCTATTTTATTATTTTTAAATTTATTAAAATATTAATATTCATTCACACGATTATTCATTTAAACACGATTATCTGATTATACATGGTTATCCGTTTAAACACGATTGCACGATTAAATACAATTATTTAATTAGATACAATTATCCATTTAAATATAATTATCTTATTCGATATGATTATTCATTTAACTAATCGTGTCTGAAACGGATTAACGAGTTCAAAGGATTAAATACAAATTCGACGTGATTAATATTCATTTGATACAAATGCACCCGTTTATTATTCATATTAAATTTTTTAAATTCGAATTCATTTTGTTGCTTCATATTTGTGTCAAATAATCATATTGTGACCTAAATTGTTGCCCCTAATCCAATAAACATAGAGAGCATTCAGATTCATTTTTTATTTCAAGTATCTAATCGTCATCACTATGAAGGATTAAAAGTTCAATACTCGAATGTTTATTCAAAATTTTTGTAGTTGACATCATCTATGAGGATCAAACAAAACGTTAGAACATTCTCCATCAGTTTTAAAAAAGGCAATAAAGGTGAGCAAAGAAACAAAGAAATAAAAAGAGAAAAAAGAAAGAAATTACAGATTTTTCTACATTGTTCAATTTTTAACAAGTGTCTGATACAAATTCATTAATTATTGGATCAGGTTATATTTTGATCTAGAAGTTTTTGATATTATGTTCTACAATGTAAATAATGAAGATGATGATTTGTAGTCTATGGTTCCATATCAAATACACTAAAATAACCTAGAATTCTAATTCCATATCAAATACACTACAATAATCGAGATTATTATTAGAAAAATAAAATAATAGATCAAATCAAAATAAAATACAAGATTTTTAGACAAAAATCTGTAATTAATTAGGAGATTGTTGATTGCAAGCCTAAGAATAAACTTACCTTTTTATTCTTTTACTCTTTCAAGGTTTTTTGTATCTCTCTCAATTTTGTAACCTCACAAAATTTTATTTTTTTTATTTTCAACGTTCTCCTCTTTGGTTTACTCAAAATATATATATATATTTCTTAAATGCTTTAGAATTCTAAGTTAATCATTAATCAATTAAAAAATTTATCTATTCAAAACTTGGATCAATTATCAACAATCTTTACACTTTTGTTAACTCTTTTATTATAATTTTTAAATTTTTTATTAAAATATCCAACTCTTTTCTTATGATTTTAAATCATAAAAACTTACAAAAAATTAAAAATTATAACAAAAAATTTAAAAAAATTACACCAAAAAAAGTAGGTCCTGATCATAGATTTCGAATATATAATAGCATATTCAGTCCAAATAAGCCCAGATTAAAAGATCAAGATGTACAAGGGCCCATTCTACTCGAATAAGTCTCTAACCATAAAGCTTTGATGTACCAAAGTATATCCAACTTGAATAAACTCTGATACTAAATTCAAAATATACAATAGTATATCTATTTGAATAAGCCCTGACCATGAGGTTAGGATGTATAAGGATTTATTTATAGAAACTTAGCTCAAAGAAAGAAAAAATGAAAAGTTAGACCCTAATAGCTCATCTATAGTTGAAAAAGGCTAAGTCAAAAAGCACACTCAAGAAAAAATGCATTCATATCTAAAAAAGATTAGACCACAAGATCAGGTCATGAAAGAGCACATTTAGCCAAAAGAAAATTAGACTATAAAATTTAACTAAAAAGGTGAATTCAATTCAAAAAAAGATTAGACTTTCAGGTCTAGCCATTAAGAGCATCATTTTCTTTGAAGAAAGTCAATTCACAAGGTTAGACCATAAAAGAGTGTATCAAACTCCAAAAAAGTGACGACTATGAGTCATGGACTAAGAGCAAGTTTATGTGCAAATAAGACTGATTATAAGGTTAGGCTAAAAGGAGTACATTCATGATTAAGTAGAGAATAACTATTTACTAAATTAAATCACATTAAGATCATCGTCTCAGGATAAAATTTAGTTTGTAATAATTTTTTTTATTAAAACCTAGGGAAGTTTAATATTTGGGAAGAATTCTAATAAAATTCAATAAAAAAACTCATCTCACTCTAACATGAGATTATCTTAAAAAGATTTGAGAAGCAATTAGAAGAGGCGATTATGTGATAAACTTATTAATTATATAATTTTTATAATAATCACTCATAAACTGTGTAATAATTTAGATAATAACTTTTCATTAATCTATTTTATGACAATTTTTCATGACAATTTTAATTGGGATTTCCATAAAAAATAACAATCACAAGATAAAAGAGAGAACTCCTACTTTAATATTTTTACTATCTATTTGCTATCTCTCCGTACAAAAAATTCAAAATTTAACTTGATTATCAGAGGATTTTTGCTGAGTAGTCAACGTTTCTCTGATATTTTGCTATATTCATAGGATTCAACAAATGCAAGGAGTAAAAGGGTTTTTGCCGATTTCAGATATTCAATCGTCATCATTACGAATGATCGAAGGTTGGATGTCCGAAAGTATATTTAAAATTTTTGTGCAACAACAAAAATTAATATAATCTTTTATTTAAAATATATTTAATTTTTAAATAATTTTAAGAAAGTTAATTTTTCTAAATTATAGAAACATAATTACATATGAATGTGCAAACATTTATAAGTAATTTCTATCTTAATATTATATCATCTTCAACCTAAATATGTTTAATTTTCTAGATAATTATTATTATTATAAACCTTTTTACTGGCAAATTATTAGAGAATATATATAACGTAACTGGTTAACTTATTTAACTTAATTAAAATAAATTTTACAATCCAGTGCACCATAGCTCAACTCATAATATAAAAATTAGAAAATTAGAAAATAATTATAATAATGAAAATAAAACAAATTAAAATATTTGATATTATATAAAATTGACAGTAACAGAATTGGCTTCATATTTTATATAGTATCAAGAAATTTAAAAATATATGGTGAGCAAAAAAATAAAGATAAAAATATATGGTGAGGAAAGGATGGATTTAAGGGAACATAAAGATATTATTCACTTTACTCGGTTCAGCTATTCAACGAAACGACGCCGTTGGAATTTAAACGGACTAATGTGATTCTGTGTGGAAAGACGTGGAGAATTTTATCGGACAAGATAGAACGTGGCAAATGGAGATCACAGCGTAATGGAGAATGCTGTTCTCCTCACATTCCCACAGAAAACCAATGTCTTCGTCCCTCAACTTCAGCTCCTGCAACTCAAAAACTCTCATTTTCAGTTCCATTCTCAACACCAATGTCTTCGTTTCTCATTCCCTATCGTCAACTACAGCAAGTGGGATTCGAATGCAGAGCATGTCCGTCCCAAGAATTTTAAGTTCAATTTCAGCCAAAACGACGACGAGGAAAAAGACGATGAAGAAGAAGAAGAAGAAGAAGAGGAAATTTTTTCTGGGAATTTGAAGAAGAAGAAAAGAAAGTGGTGGTCTAAGAAACCGCCCAGGATAAAAAATGAAAGGTCTGGGAATATATTCGATGAAATCATAGAAAGTGTTTGGATATTAAAGGTAATATTAAGTTATTTTCTGGGAATTAATTGGAATATAGTTCTTTTTTTCTTATTGTCGCATTGGAGGTGAAATATTGGCTAGTTTGATGGAATTTTGAATTGTGGTGTTATTATTTGCAGTATGCAACTTGAATTATGGTTATATCTTGCTGAGCAGGTTTCAGGATTGATGGATAATTTTGTTTTTACTAGACAAGAATAACTTAAGACTTTATCAATTAAGTTTTTGAAACGATTTTTTGTTTGCATATATACGACTCTTGGCTCTGCTGTAAATTGTCGTTGTATAGAAATAAACGATAAGGCATTTCTGATGTTTATCTTTCTATAAAGGCATCGGGATGCTGTAATTCCCTCGAAAGTCTGTAAAATCCTCACGTTTCTCTTTTACACCAAATGATTCTTGATTATTTGATGCCACTGAAGGGACTTCTTTGAGCTACCAAGCAGTAAATGAACCATCGTGGCGCATTTTTTGCTGTCGTTTTTTTGCGAACTTGTGCTGTCGTTTTTTTGCATCTTACCCATCCTCCGACTTTATGCTACATGGCCAACTGAAATGATCATTGAACATTTGTTATTGTTCTTCTGGCATTTTTATGCAATTTCTTTTACCAGAGGGATGTATGTGATACTTTGCTTTCTGAATGTACTCCTATTAGATATCTCACTAGGGTGAAGCGGTGTGAATTTTGAGATGCTGACCATTTTTAGTTATATACTGTGTCAAATTTATCCTCTGTTATGCGAGTACCTGAGAACATACTAAATTTTTGAAAGCACAGTAGTGTAGGATTTACATTTTTATAAATCTGAAATGTTACAGTGTTTCTGCCAATGGGTTTGTGTAGGTTTTCAAATCCCTCGGTTGGTTTCTTCCTGCCATCATCATCTCATATCTGTTAGCTGCTGGCCCTAAAGCTTTCCTTATGACATTAGCGCTCTCCCTTGGTGTGTCTTTATTGTTGTTACCATTTGAGAAATTATGGGGAAAGAAAAAGCACAGACCTAAACGCAAGGCCAGAATGAAGAGGAAAGCATCTTCCATCTATGCTAGTAGTGCTGAGATGGATGAAGGAGAAGGAGAAGAAGTCTGGGAGACCAGAAAGGCAAAGATGCATGATCAAACTTGGGAGGGAAGTAATAATGGTCCAGTTAAAAGAGGAAGCCAAGGTGTGCCTAAATTTGGTGGATGGGATTTTCCAGATGAAGCAGGATCCATGCGTGGGACATCTCAAGTGACAAACGAATCACAAAGGACCCAGAATGGAAAGTTGAGTGGAAGTGGGAGAAAACGTGACACGCCCTTGCTACTAAGATTGTTGATTGCTGCTTTTCCATTTATAGGTTTTCTGGCTAAGATGTTTTGGTGAATTTACCCAGCAAGCTTGAACTAGGAGCGACAATTTTATTGATTTTGCTTCGAAGTGCAGAGGTCGAATCACCAAATGTAGACGATTTGTTTGTTCCTGTTCTTGCTTGACCACATTCCACACCCAGTTGAAAAGCCGAAGCCTTGCTAAAAGGTGTTCTTCCACCGGGGCTTATTTGCACACGCAACATCCTTAATTCCTTGTGGTGGTAAATTCACTTATTACATATTCTTCAGTGAGGTTTTTTTTACCTCCCATGGAGACGGTTGGGCTATTTTGAAGGTCTTCATTTTTCTTTTTCAGAATTTCCTGTTGTCAATGCACTACTGTCCCATTTGCTGTAAGAAGTTTAGATTCATCTATACTTGTAAAGATATGTTCATTGATCAGTACACTTGAAATACGGTTAAATCATCTCTTGCTGTTTGTTCCCTTTTTTTCCGCATATTGGGAAAAAGATGGTAACATCTTTATTTGAAGGTTTTTCTGTGTGCCCCCTATAGTCTCAGATAAACCCTTAGCTCATCCAACAAGCATCAATTTTTGTGTATAAGTACACGCTGAGAAATTGAGTGAAGAAGCTTCCGATGAACCTAATTGTAAATTTTCCTCCCCAGGACAATAGCAGATGACTCATCCATACATGTTCTAGTTTCTATAAAGGGCAAGTTATAACACCAAATAGTTCGCATTGGTACAACATTTTCTCTATTAATTTATATATGTTCAACATTTTACAAATGACTAGCGTCTTTCTTCCTGGTGCCTGTATCAAGTTATTTTTACAGTTGATAAAAGATCGCCCTTCAAAAGAATGGTAAAACTTAATAAAGAATTCGGGCATTCAAAATAATATGAAACTACCCAACAAGAATCTTGTTAACTTGAAAATAGCTGGCCTCTGTTAATGTTGCAAGCAGACGCAGGATCCTTGAGGCAGAGGCAGAACTCATCCTCATCCTTGGGAAATGACGTCGGCAGAGAATGGTGAGGAATCACATCAACCTACATAGGAGCAAAGTGAAAGAAGAGTTAGTGAAATAAGAGAGAGAGAAGATGCTATGAATTTGGCAACGAGGAATCTCATCAACCTACATAGGAGCAAAGTGAAAGAAGATTTAGTGAAATAAGAGAGAGAGAAGATGCTATGAATTTGGCGACATACCTTGTCAGTATCATTGTGAGCCGGTGTCTCATAACAAGCAACTGTAACAGCCAAGCCGGAAGCATCAGATAGCTGAAAAACTGACTGAATTTTGTGGCAGAGTGGAACAAAGGTTCTATTTAGGATCGTTTATGCATATTATGAATACATAATGTAGAGGAATAAGGTTTACCCTTTTCCATATGTGGATTCTCCAACCAATACATCTCGCTTGTTGTCTTTTAATGCACCAGCTAATATTTCACTTGCACTAGCAGTTCCCTTATTTACCTTACAAAAGCTCATAGAAGACATCAATAATTTTGCACCATTACATTAAAAAAACAACCACCAGGATTAAGATACATATATGCGCATAGAAAGAGATGATAGCGTGGACACTGGACAGAAATGGAAAGAACATTTAAAATATGCTGCAATCTGCAAAAGAGCATTTTTCATGCCGTCCACGGCATAATTGTGGATATATCCTAAAAATCATATATCGTCGTGACCACATTCTAAAACCATGAAATATATTTTGCATACCAGCAAAGTCAGGACCTCAGAAGATACCACAGCATTACTTCCATCTGTATCATATATATCTCGAACGCCATGATTATCACAAATATACACAATCCACCCTTATCTAACCTGAATGGAAACAGTAATTATTAGAGTTTGTGCATGTTATTTGAAATTGATGAAAGGAAGCAAAACAATAGTTTTTGGAGGACTGATGTTATAATAAAATTACACAACAATTGCTACTAAAGCTAGATCATTAAAGTTGGAAAAGTTGATCAGATATAGAAAAAGAGAACAAAATGTATATATTTCAAGACGAAAAGCCTCAACAGGTACACGGATCCTTTGCGTCTTCCTCAATTTGAAAAACAGTAAGCTTGACCTCTTTTATTTTAGTGCTCCTGCTAATTCAATATTTAATTTTGTACTATATGCTTATATCATTTAGTATTTTCCTCCACTTTGACTTACCAAATCTTGGCAATTTCAATTCCTTCTGGGAAAAGACCACCGCTGCATCAAAATTTAAGCTTTCAGAAACCCTGCAAAAGAGCCAAGTTAAAAATAGGTAATGTTGAAAGCTAGTCACCTATTATCTCGAAGGTCCAACATAAATGCATTAACATTATTGCTCCTTAAAGTATCAATTGCTTCCCTGACAGCCACTGCAAGGAAAGTAAATTCTCAATAATAGGAAAAAAATCATTCACCAGAGCAAGTTGATACTTCCTGCCAAACTATATAATAACCACTTATCTCCACTTACCAGAAGCATTTTGGTTGAACGATGTGAGTTTAATATAACCAATCCTTGGGGAATCTGTCCCTGAACCAGGAACCTCACATAGTCTAGACTTCACAGGATTCAGAGACACTCTCTCTCTCCTAGAGAACAGCAGTTGGTGAAATTTATGTCTGATATATATATTAGAAAAAAGCAGATGCCGTAATGCTCAAATGACAACCGATCACAAGAGTAGATTGAGTGAACATCCACAGTAAGGTTAGTGAGAAACGAAGTAAAACATAAAAAGTATAAAAATCAAAATGTAAAGACCAAATATATGAATAACTCTCCACCCCAGAACAAAATTGGAACCAAGGTTCCAGTAGAAATGGAAATCACACAATCAAAAACTTACGTCAAAGCTAGATACTTTATTTCAGTTCCACTACGGAGCGTTAATTCCACTGAGCTTCCTTCAGGACCCCTGCAATTCACTAGAAAGTTTAGGTATATCATAGACAACTAGAAAGGGCTGGAAATAAATATTTTAGGAAAAGTTCTGTCCTAGAATGATTTCTGCCAGGATTAAAATGAAAGGTAACCAGTTATACTCACCAAAATGGGAAAGATTATCAGCATCCTCCAATTTTTAAATCTTTAACATGGGGAAGTGACTGTTCTTATTAGGATTCTAGCTCTATATAACTTATTGAAATTAATAGACTCATTTATCTTTTCATGCAAAAGACACTTACTGCAACCTCTCTGCTGCATCATATATTCCCATGCTTTCTGTGCTCGTATCATCTATTGCCAGAATAATATCTCCTGACAAAATCCCAGCCCTATTTGCAGGACCCCCAGGAGTGGATGAAATAACAATAAGTCCAGCAGCTGATCCATCAGAAGCTGTAGGGTATCCTATTGAGAGGCCCACACCTGTAAGAGACCCTTGAGCTCCAGACTGCCTTCAAAGAAGATATTAAGAGATTTAAGGGGAACATCCAACTAAACAAAAATTTCTTACGAAACATACTACAGTGTATGTAGAATATTATAAGGGCTTCCACTATATTCAATCGAGAAAGTAATAGATTGAATTGCCAAAAATCTCATACACGCAGACTCTTAAACTTTTCAGGTTCCAGAAACCGAGTGAACGGATCATCCAGTGAGGCAAGCATCTTCTTTATGGCCATGTCTGCACAAAGGTACAAGTCCAAGACTCAGAAAGATGGTACACATAGAAGACAATAAAGAAACATTTCACTAGTTGCAATTTTATTTATCAGCAAATGAGTCTATTTGTTCCCCAATTTATTTG
The DNA here is from genome assembly GCA_035221805.1 of Trichilia hirta. Lineage (NCBI taxonomy): Eukaryota > Viridiplantae > Streptophyta > Magnoliopsida > Sapindales > Meliaceae > Trichilia > Trichilia hirta. The sequence continues at coordinate 7,599,914 of JAWDEX010000010.1, read as the reverse complement.
TTTGCAGATCTTTCAGCCAAATTAATACCATGCTTTGGAGTGATTGCTGGAAGTATTAAGGATTTCCACATAAACAATGGGGGTGATATTGTGCACATGATCTGCTAACAACAATGTTATTACCTAAATATTAAGAAAGACAACAAATAGAAAATCATCAAAATATATATTCGTGCATCTTGATCTAATTCGACTCTAATTATTTCATTATCAATTTACTTGGTGATTGCAAATTACAAATACTTAGTGAGGTGTAGCATAGCAACAAAGACAAGTCATAGCATAGACAGTAATTGATACATGTCTCTTCTCGGGTGTTCATTGGCTCATTTCGCAATGCGTTTTCTCTGTACCGAAACCAACTTTGTCCATTGAAAGTTTTGTCAATATATGCACGATCAATTGTTCTCCATGCTTCTAAGAAGAGGCGATTCTCTTCACTAAGGGCCCCTAAGCAATAGAAAAAGACAAAAATTTTAAGATGGAAAGTACGATAAACAACATATTCTTCCTACATTCCCTCAATATTTTTTATCCAAAAGTTAAACTTACAAGATTGAGTTTCAGTAACAGCAACAGAAACTGAAGTAACAAGCAGAACTGTTAAAACTAATTGGACAAAAAGAACAGAAACACGTTGTCTGATTCTGTCTGAACAACACATTACTCTTAAAAGCCTGCTGGTATATTTCATAGAAATCATTCGACACTGATAAGAAAAACACTTGCTCAGGCACCTCAAGAACTTGTGTTTAAAAGCTCGATCAGATCTAACACAACTTGTAAGCCTTTTGCTGGTACTTGTTCTTATACACAATAAGAAACCCTGTAGTCGAGCTTCCACAAACCTCACAGACCGAGATTTCCATGGCCACCCCTGCATAGAATCCCACAAGACTTAGAAATAAATGACGTCTCTATTACTAAGATTATAAAAAGCTGTTTACATTCCGCAAATTTATACTGCAGTCTACATCACAAAACTCATAATTAGAGAAATCTTTTCTACATACAAAGAGTGTAGAACAATTAGATGTGACTAACCACCTAAATGCACTAAATATACAAAACAAGATAGCATACAGTATGAAACATTTCCAACTTAATAAAATGTTACATTAGTTCTCAGTTGATCAGTAATCTTTTCCCGAGAAATTAGTGAATTATAGGCAATATCATTGTTTGTTATATTAAAAAAGACAAAAAATAACAAGGAGAAAAACAGTTCTAGGCAACTAAAACATGCTTGTTTATGGAAAAACACAATTGCATTCGGCTAAACTAAGCAAGAATCAATCAAAATGATCAGATGTAATACAGCAGTGAAGAAGTTAAAAGGCTCACAAGTCATTCAAATTTATCAAACATATGACCAGACCGTATCAGGCAGTTATTATATGGGTGGGGAAATTCAAACACAATGAAATAAAAAAAAAAAAAAAAAATTATTGAAAGAGTACCTGAGAAATGGTGCCCTTGAATGTGAAGTTGGGGATTCTGTTGAAATTAGATACAGTACAGTGAGAAGATAGACGAGGAATAGCAGCAGAACTTGCCAGCATCTCCGTGAAAAGAGAGCCCCAGAAAATTCAGCTCGTTTATAAGTTCGATATTTTCACTTTCTTATCCATCGTTGTATTTACACATTTGGGATGGCTTCGTGCTAGAGATTGCTACTTGGGCCGTTACTAAACTTCGGGGACGAGTTATGTTTCCTCAACCTCTTTCATAGTGGCAACCCATTTATTCAATTTTCTTGCAATTACAATTTTGTCTTTGACTTTATGTCAAACAAAAAAATAATACCTTAGGTAAATTAATTCTGTTTATTGAAAATAATACCTTAAGCAATAAGAAATTTTATAAAATAATAACATTTTAAAAAAATTTTGGCTAATAGTAAAATTTGTGGGGTAATATTAGAAGAAAAATGCGGTGTAAATATCATCCCCATCTTTTATCATAACCACTCTGTTATCTGCTATTACTTTTTTATTCTTGGGCTCTATTCCTATGAGGGACTTTATATAGGCTTTGGACCATGAAAAATAAATGCATAAGAATTAAGGGTGGCAGTGATGCTTGCTCCCCCCATTCCATCAATCCCTATAAAAGTTTAAAAAACTAAAATATTATAATATTTTTAAATTAATTTATGTAATATAAAAAACCATTATAAATTAGAATAAATTTTAATTTTTTTATATTTGAATGACTATTGATGATTACTTATGCTTTTCTATTTGAATGAATTATAATTCTCATATTCCAGTATGTCAATCCTTTGCATTATTATCCCCTGTGAATTTCTTCATCCCTTCTATTTTTTATTTTTTCATTATGAGATACCTGTATCAATACAGTTCCACGTGGAATCAAGTAGTGATGATTCCAACATTCTTAGGAATAATACTAATAGTTTTTATTCACTTAATTCTTTCTAACATTTAATTTAAAAGTGTATTGTTATTCACTTAATTTTAAATTCATAAACATTTTTATAGAGAGAACAATTTCTAAATAATTGTCATGTTTCATAGCTGATTTTTGACATTTTATATTTGAAATGGGAAGAATCATCCTACCCGCTTAAGATCTAGATGTCATTCATCATTCATATTGTGAACCCATCATGAACCGCTCATATTTTTCCACTCCATTGTACAATTGGGCCCCACTTGCTTTGTGAACAATTGATTGACTTGGTCAACATTCAGCATTCAACGAATCCAACAAACCTATAAATATAAAGGAAAGTGGAGCGAGTGGCATGCTTTCTACGGTATTGTCGTTATTAAGAAGCGTTGGAACACCTTCTTTGAATGAAAATTTTATTTTATTTTATTTTGTGATGACTTTTCCTATCTTTCTCTTTTTTTTAAGGTCTCTCTTTTAAAAATCAAAGATGCTTTGGAATTGGAAGTCTCTCTCTTCTTCTCTCCTCCCCTCTCCTAGGGATAGATAGATAGATAAAGGTTGTTGGGAAACAGAAATTATGAATAGACATTAATGTTATATATATAGAAATTATGAATAGACATTAATGTTATATATATATATATATATATATATATATATTTTGCTTTAAGTATAATTGGAGATGAATTAATTCAAAGATAGAAAATTTTACATGGGTTCTTTTGTAGGATAAAATTACAATGAATTCACTATATAGTATGTATATATGACTGTATATGTAATAAGTTTTTTTTTATTTATTATACTTTTCAGTTCTTAGATTATAAATAATTTTAGACAAATATACAAAAAACGACCGTATATTTATAAATTTTTACGAAAATAATTATGTCAAAAGAATTTTGATTAAATAAATTAAAAATATATTTTTTAAACAATAATACTCTCATAAAAAATAATTATATAAATTTAAAATAATATTTTTAAATATAATTTAAAATTATATTTTTAAACACAATTTTAAATTGTATTGTCGATTACAGTTTAAATAATACTTTTAAATACAATATAAAACCTTATTTTTTAATAATTTTATAAAAAATATTATTGTCTAAAAAATATATTGTTGATTTATTTGGTTAAAATTTTTTTAATATAATTATTTTTATAAATATTTTTAAATATATGACCTTTTTTTTATATTTTGCATAATTTTATTGCATGTAATAAATTAGAATTGTAAGTAAAAAGTTAAAAATTATAATGCAAAAATTAAGAAGAGTAATAAAAAATACATTATATACAATAAAAAAATTTTAGTGATGGCGGCGATATAATTCTCCATTTCGATAAAATATCTGGCATGACATCAACATCCATTTATATTATTAATGAAAAGTAAATCCATCCTCACTTTATATATTAAATCAAATCATGATGTAAAAAATGAAAATATACTCCGAGCATGTTTCATCAAATTGTTTAATTAAAATTATGTCACAAATTTTAAGTTTATATTTATTTTAATTCTTATTAAGCTTAATTAATGTTAAAAAGAATACATAAAATAATAAATAATATGGTAAAAGAAATTTAAGTTATGATTGTTATTATATATCGTTCAATTGTATGATTATTATTTGTTAAAGATTTTGTTTTCTAATTATTTTTATTAATTGTAAATTGTAAATTTTATTTTTGCCTATTCGTACTTAAATAAAAAAAAAATTCATACCTAGATAAAATGTATATTAATTATTTTATACAAAAGTGAAGATTAAAAATTCTTATTTTTTATACAATTTTTTTATATTATTAAATTTAATCTTATTTAAATAGTGGAGATTTTATCTCACATATATATTATATCAATTACACATATTAAAATTAATCTCAATTATGGAATGTATATTAATCAAATAATCAAACTTCTATATAACACTTTCTATGAAAAATCTTCTAATAATTTAACTACGCTAATTAGGTGGTGCCATCCACATGGATCATTTCATGAATGAGAGTCTTCACACCCTGATTAAATACAAAACTAAATTACCTTCACAATCTATCAACACAAATCAAGGCTCAAGTCCCTGCTAAGACTATTGATGGCCTTCCCTGATGCTCTAACTTTTGATTAATTAATTAATTAGTCTGATAAATAAAATCATAAACCTATAATAATGATTCCTTCAAAATGGGAAATGATTTGGATTTTCATGGATCGAGATCGTTGAACACAAATCAAATTCTAAAAAACGTGCATGCTTGTTTTATTGCTAAGTTGTGCGTCCAAATATTTATTTATTTACTAATTGGTGACCCAAATTTAAAAATAAATAAAATAATTTTAAATGAAGAGAGAATTTTTTAATATCTAATACATTATTTATTTACTGGAATTCCCAGTTGCTGTTGGAACAAAAGCATTGACACAGAAAAATTATATTAGTAAAAAATAAATAATAAAATGAGAAATAAAGATTTAACTTGGTTTGATAAATTTTTTTATTTTCATCAGTAAAAGGTAACAAGAAATTTTTACTATATAATCTTCTTTTTAAATGTTACTTTTCAAACTTTATCACCCTAATCTGATCATTAAAACTTCAACCATTTTAAAACAAATTAGTTGTCAAACTTTTTGCATATTCATATTGCAGAACATAGCGCCATGAATCCTTGTTTCTATGGCCAGAAGAATTTGGTAATTTATGCACAATAACTGCTACATACAATTTCTTTTCTTTATGTAATGGTATATTCTAGGATCTCAATTATGAATAAAATACACTAATTCAGCATCTGTCAGGGATTCTGACGGGTTTATTAGTTGTAACTTTCTACTCCACAAGAATCTTTTTTTTTGTTTTTTTCTTTTTTTTTAAACTTTAAAAATTAAAAAATCTAGGTACAAGACAAATTCATTAAATGTATGAATAAAAGAAAACAAAACCAAGAAGCAACGCAGAAACCAAAAATCTGAAGACTTTCACATTCTACTTTGGAGGAATCAACTTGCCATCAGACCAATAAGAAGCTCTTGCCAATTCAGACCAATCACAAACAAAAAAATAATAGCCATTTGAATGGGAATTACGAATCCAAAAACAAACAATTCAATATGGTACAAGTCTTCCTCCCTCGTTATCTTCAATTCACACGCACCATTTCAACATCAACAACACACCAAACCTATGACTATCTTAATAATAATTCTTATACACAACACATTCTATAATAATAATAATAATAATGAAAAAAAGAAAAGATAATTACACACAACACAATGAACGATTGATTCTCAAAAAAATATGAACCCGTCAATCAGAAATCACATTTTTCATACTAATTGTTACCCTTATAATATATTTAAATTTTTAGCATACAAAATTTTTTAAAATATGAATTTAGGTTTGCATATTAAATAATTTGGATATTGAATTAAAATGAATAAAATAAAATTTTTTGAGAAATATATTTTTATATTCAAACCTTTTATACTTTAGTTCAACACTAATAATTTTTAGAAAACTAAATTAAGAATTATTTTATTAAGTGATGCCTTATTTATTCTTTTTTTCATTTTAACTTTACAAAAGTTAAATCAAAACACTTCCAATTGAATTCGATTTTCAACAAAATTTTAAGTTTTTAAATACTCTGATTTTAATTTCAACACTTGAAATTAATCATACAATTACTTAAATCACATCCTAGAATTCTTGAATTAATTTTTAGTTGATCAAAATGATAAAAAATTGGATCACTTTTTGCTAGGAGAAAGTGGCAGCAACAAGGGCTAGAAAATTACTATGTTTTGTTTCTTTGATTTTTCATTTTTTAAATAAAAAATAAATAATAATTTCTTTTATATATATTTTAATTTAATTAATGAATAATTAAATAAATTATAGAAAAAATATAAGTGCTAAATGTGTGATCAAAATGAATACACATCTCATGCATATCTATTTTATATTTGTTATATAAGTATAAAGTCAAGATTATGCCACTTGTTAACATTTTATTTGTTAAGATAAAATGTTTGATATATAATCACTCATACTATACATAAGCTTAGATCCTCTAATCAAATAACCTTAACTTAATATATCTAAATGTTGTATAATTTGATTAGAAAAAATTTAAAATAATTTATAGTAAGACTCAATAGGTTCATTGTAAAATCGGTAGTAGATATAATTTTTAAATTAACCTTCTTAATTTATTTCATTTAATTTAAATCGCTATTTTAAGAATTCGATCGTTTTTCAACTATATTGATAATCCTAGTAGTATTGTTCATTATCTGATTCAAATCTTTCTCTTCCAAGTGTAAGAATCTAAATCAAAGATCAATCAAACCATGGCTAATAATTTAAAAGCATTAAACATTGAAAAATATGAATAAACAACCATTACATTCATTAATCATAAGTTCAAAGCATTCAAAAGCAAATTCAATAACCAATTATATCAATTCTCTAGAAAATAGGTTTAGCCTAACATATTGTGCACGAAATAACATCCATAATCAAAGCAGTCATGATTCTAAACAATAAAATTGACATTATAAAGATAGAGATAGAAAGAACTCTATGATCTTTTCACGTTCAATCCACGTTCTTTGTTTTCAAACTTGATTTTTTGCTCTTTAAGGTGTGAAAAGGTCCTCTTTTAATGCCAAAATATGCCTTTTTTTTATAAAACTTAAAACTTTAGTCTAACAAGAAAAATAGTGCAAAAGAAGAAAAAAAAATACGAAATGTTTAGCATTAGCCAGTATAAGAAAATCTCACTGTAGCACTAGCCTTTCTATTTCAAAGGGTGCTAGGGCTTAGTTTGGCGATGCAGTGCTAAAAAACTTGCTGCAGCACCAAGCTCTCTGTCTAGCTCCCTTTATGTTATGTTTTTATGACTTATATAACTTTAAATGCTTTTGGCCACTTCATAAAAGTTTTATATCTAGAATTTAGCATTCCAAAAGATCTTAAATTACCTAAATTTAATATTTATAACTCGAGATATAGTCATTTTACTAATTAGTGCTTACTTTTAATATGTAATTAGAATTCAAATTTTTAGGCTCAATTTTGGATGCCCAAACGATCTCAAAATCAGGTTTTTAAGTATTCTATAGAAAGGTTAATTTACTTACTACAACTTTTTAAAAGACTATATTTTGATTTATGACCTCTTAGAATGCTAAAAATGCCCTTAAATTTTTAAAGGTTAATATAACTTTTGCACAGTATTATCCTTTGTTGAAAAGCTTGTATTTTGTACTTGGCACTCCTTTAATTATCTTTTACAAGGCCATCAAACCTTGATATTTCATTAAATTTCTTGAAGAATATATTAAATTTATTATTTATACAAAAACAAATAAGAAAAATATAAAAATATTGACAATAACGCTTGAAACTATACAAAATCTTAACCAAATAATAAGTAATAAAATTAATCATCAAATACCTCTAAACTTAAATTTTTGTTAGTTTTGAGCAAAACTAACCTAAAAGAAAAATAAAAACTAATACCTAATACCTAATCCATTTTTATAGGACTTATAGTTATATTTAACATATGTAACAAGCTTTTTAAACCCTTAAGATGCCTTTAGTGAATGAGTGAAGTCTTGTGAGGATTTTCAGAGGATCTACCTATAAAATCCTAATTCTAAGTTTATCACACACAATATTCATATGTTCATGCAACAATTCTGTTAGTATTGTATGCCTTAAAATTATTGGTGTTATCGATTTTAGGTATATTATATTGAGTTACTGTAATAATTATATATATTGCATATATATTTTATTAATAAAAAAATTATCCAAGTCATATGTATATGCTACTTCTTTAATTAATCATACTAATGATAAAATATACATATAATCGTTTAAGATAATTAGATTATCTAAATTATTTTCTATATACGTAATATCGACTGAATATTGATATTGTATTATAGGCACACTGAATGCCTTCAGTGAATATTATAAGATGATATTAGTACGAGTGATATGATGGTCATATCATTAGAATATTAGTATAGAATAATAGTTAGAGAACTATTATTTGAACGTGAGTAAAGTTTTGATGAATCACACGAAAGTATATTGTCAATAATTCATTATTAAATTATATGTGTGTGTTAACTACTCTTCAGACCTTAGACATCATGGTTATTAATCGTTATAGTTGTACATAATTCATTTGATGTATAAATATGAGACTAATTATGTATTATACACAGAAGTGAATTTAGTCATGTGTTATTTATATCGAGAAGAAAATGACTGTCAGATAAAATCTATTAACTCGACATAAAAAATCTCAAGATACTGTTAACTTAGTCTAAATTTGAGTTTCTAGTCGAATATTAATAAACAAGTAAAAATAAAGTTTTTGACCAAAGCATAAATATCGTACGAAGAGTTTATAATAAAATATTCAACTCATATTAACTAATTATTTAAATATAACTAAATATAGAATTTTGACATTTATGCGCCCTAATGTGATTAGAATTAGATGAATAGAAAGAGACTATTCATAAAAAATCTATAATTAGTTATAAAAAAGTTTGATAAAATTTTTTTTTATTATGATTTAGAGACTATGACACATTAGTAGATATTAATCATAGTCGTTAAGCATTCGAATGGTTCGAAATAAGATTAAAGAGACTGATTTCAGCTTATGACTAATATCATAATAAACCTGAGAGGTTATAATATAAACCTCGACTTATCCTTATTATTAGAGAGAGTAAATAATATTCGTAAGAGAGGTAATACTCTCGAAAATATTATTTGACCAAAAAGTCATAAATGGTTTACGTGTTAAATAGTTTAAAGAATTAAAAAATTAAAAAATTAATTTTATTGTAATTTAAAGTAAGTTCTAATATTTTATAAATATTTAAAAATATAATAGAATTAAAATAAATTTTATCAAAATAAGTTTGATCGAATTTAAGGTCAATTTATAATTTTTCTAAGGTTTGGGGGTCTAAATAATCTTTTATATTTACTATTAAAAAGTTTGTTGGATAAGTTTCAGGGCTTATTTATCTTTGACTAAAAGTTTAAGGGCATTTAAGTAAATAGAGAAAAAATATGTATGGCCAATTTTTATTTTTGGTGAATTTAAGCATATTTTCATGATTTTTCACTTAGCACCCTCTCTCTACAACCGATCAAAGCAAGAAAAAGATAGATAATTTTGATTTTTCAAAGACATTAAGTACTTGATGTTATTCTTCATCTAATAATCACTAAAGGTTAGTGATTAATCAATTAATTTGATTAATTTTTCTTTAAAATGTCTAATTTGATGCAAATATGTACTCATGCTTAATTTTGAGTTTTGCATATTATCATTATTCATAAATAGTATTAGATCATCTATGTATGATGATTATATGTATGATTATTGATTGGAATTTGAATTTGAGTTGAATTAAAAGGTTAGGAATTATTTATAATTCAAATAAAGTTTGTATGGTTTTTAATATGTTTTAAAGTTTTGAAGTAATAGGAATACATTAGAATGTGTTAATATTGTTTATGTTTTGATAAAACATGAAAAAATTGAGTTTAAGTGTGAAAAATGGTAAAAATCTGCAAGGCAAGGACACCTTTGTAGGCGTTGCCTACTAGCAAAAATGGTGCATGGCGCCCAAGTAGCATGCTCATGTAAAGCATGCCTCGCATGTCTTGAGCGTGCGCGCGAATGGCTGCAGTGATTTTATTAAGGACATTCCTATTTTTGCTATGAGCACTTTAATTTTTGCTATTTTTACTCCGTTATGATCCTATTCTTTCTAATTCAATATTTTTGGTAAATTTGATCCTAATTTATGAAATTTTTATTTTTGAAAAAAAATTTTCTTTTAAACACACCCATAGTTAGTAATTCTAACAAGGGATATTTTTGTAATTTATCCTATATGAATCAAAATACTTTTGTAATGTTGATAGCTAATTTTGATTAGCTTATTTTATATTCTTTATATTGTATAATAAATATATTTATTAAATTATTTAATATAATTTTTTTAAAATAATCCAAACCTTAAATTGTTAAATAATTAAATGAATTGATTTGACAGCTTAACGAAATTATTTCTAATAATTTAAATTTTAATCATTAAACTAATTATTCGTGTGACGATTGGTCTAAATCACAAATTATTAAAACTATTTGTTTGACAAATAATTTTAGTCGAACTACTATTTATGTGAATAATGATACTATTTATATGAATAGTAATTTTAGCTTGATTTTGTAAATTATTTACATATATAATAAGTGAGTAAAATTAATCAAGTATAAGATTCTCATATGACGAGAAAGAATACAAAAGTTTTGCCATAAGAATATTATTTTATAAAAATAGTTGTATTGAGAGAAAGAATTATCACATGAGATAAGGATAAGTTTAAGTAAAATATGACACCTTAAATTATCATATTTTTGCCTCCTATTGTAGGATAACTAATGATTCTATTACATAAATATTTTGTTCCAAGATTTTATTATGTGAGGGGTATGAGGTTTAAGTAATTGAATTAGGTTATTTAGTTCTTAATAATATTTAAATCTTAATCAAGATTTTTATTATGTAAAATTTAAATAAGAATATTATTTGAAAAGGTATAATAATTTGAATATAACTAGTGTAAGATATCAAGATTTCTATTATGTAAAGTGTCTGAAACTAGAGTAAGGTGAAATATTTGACACGTGTGTGTGATCACATGCATACCACAGAACGCAGCGAAAATAATAATTTTATCGGGTATTCTAATTTTTTGTAAATTAAACACATTTAATTTACAATCACTAACCTTTAGTGATTCTCTGATGAAGTGCAACACTAATTATGTGATGTCTCTGAGAAATCAAACGTTTTTTATTTTCTGTTGTTTGGCCAATTCGAGAGAGAGAACGAGAGAGCAAAAGAAGGAGAAGAAAACTGAATGATTCAGCCTCTTTGGGGAAGTAGAACATTTTTGCTTTTGTTTTAAATATTTTATGATAAA
>JAWDEX010000010.1:7577910-7588340 GCA_035221805.1 Trichilia hirta | reverse complement strand
CCTCCATACCTTGTTAGTTGGAGTTGTTGTAATATTATGGAGGAGCTTAAAGCATGATAAGTTTGGTGAACAAACTTCCTTAAATCATGGTAGTTTGGTTGACAAATTTTTTGAGAAATTGCTATAAATATGCTGTAATATTTTTTCAGAAAGAGACAACAGAAATCCTTTATTCATCTTCTTGCTTCATACTCTTTCAAGTTCTAACTCTTTATTTGTAACTTCAACCAACATGGATGAGATAACAAGAAGTCCAGCAGCTGACCCATCAGAAGCCATAGGGTATCCTATTGAGAGGCCTTCACCTGTAAGAGACCCTTGAGTTCCAGACTGCCTTCAAAGAAGATATTAAGAGATTTAAGGGGAACATCCAAATAAACATAAATTTCTTGTGAAGCAGACTACAGTGTATATAGATTTATGTCTAATGGCTTCCAATATATTCAACCAAGAAAGTAATAGATGGAATTGCCGACAAATCTCATACCCGCAAACTCCTGAACTTTCCAGGTTCCGGAAACTGAGTGAAAGGATCATCTAGTGAGGCAAGTATCTTTCTTATGGCCATGTCTGCATAAAGATACAACTACGAGGCTCAAAAAGATGGTACACGTAGAAGACAATAAAGAAACCTTTTACTAGTAGCAATTTTATTTATCAGCAAAAGATTCCATTTGTTCCCCACTTTATTTGTTTGCGGATTGTCCGCCCAAACTAGTACCATGCTGCAGAGTGAATGCAGGAAGTATTAAGTTTTTCCACATAAACAATAGGGTGGTGTGCACATGATCAGCTAACAACAGTGTTATCATCTAAATATTAAGAAAGACAACAAATCGAAAATCATCAAAATATACATCTGTGCACGTTGCTCTAATTCAACTCCAATTATTTGATCATCAATTTACTTATTGATCGCAAGTTACAAATATTTAGTGAGGTGCAGCATAGCAACAAAGGTAAGTAATAGCATAGACAGTAATTGATACGTGTCTCTTCTCGGGGGCTCATTGGTTCATTTCGCAACGCATTTTCTCTGTACTGAAACCGACTTTGTCCATTGAAAGTTTTGTCAATATATGCACGGTCAATTGTCCTCCATGCCTCTAAGAAGAGGCGATTCTCGTCACTGAGGACCCCTGGGCAATTGAAAAAGTAAAAAATTTTAAGATGGAAAATATAATAAACAAATAATCTTCCCACATTTTGCAGACCCCTCAATATTTTATATTCAAAAATTAAACTTACAAGATGGAGTCTCGGTAACAGCAACAGAAACTGAAGTAACAAGCAGAACTGTAAAAACTAACTGGACAAAAAGAACAGAAACATGTTGTCTGATTCTGTCCGAACAATTCATGACTTTTAAAAGATTGCTGGTATATTTTATACAAAACAGTCCACATTGAGAAGAAAAACTCTTATTCAGCCAGCATAGGTGCCTGAACAGGAACTTGTGTTTAAGAGCCTGATCAGAACTAACACAACTTCTGAGCCTTTTACTGGCACTTGTCCTTATAAGAAACCCTGTAGTCGAGCTTCTGCATTCCTCACATACTGAGCTTTCCACGGCCGCCCCCTGGACAAAGTCCAACAAGACTTACAAACTAAAATGGCTTCTGTATCACTAAGATTATCAAATGATGTTTACATTCCTCATATTTACATGGAAATCTACTTCACAATAGTCATAATTACCACAATCTTTTCTAGATAAAAAGAGTGTGAAACAATTAGATGTTACTAACAACCTAAATGCACTTGCATACAAAACAAGATAGCCAACTTAATAAACTGTTATATTAATTCTCAACTGACGAGTAATCTTTTTCCGAGAAGTGAGCTATAGGCAATATCATTGTTTCTTATATTAAAAAAATAAAAATAACCGGGAGGAAAACAGTTCTAGGCAACTAAAACATGCTTGTTTATGGAAAAACACAATTGCATTCGACTAAACTAAGGCAAGAATCGATCAAAACGATCAAATTCAATAACCCCAGATGAAAAATACCAGTGAAGAAGTTAAAACGTTGGCAATTCATTCAAATTTATCAAACATATGACCGGACCAACTATCTGAAGCAGCTAATATATTGGCGGGAAAATTCGAACACACTGAAATTAAAAATGGAAAATATTAAAAAAGTGCCTGAGAAATGGTAGTCTTGAAAGAGAAGTTGGTGATTCTGTTGAAATTAGATATAGTACAGTGAGAAGATAGACGAGGAATAGTAGCAGAGCCTGCAAGGACCTCCATGGAGAGTAGAGTCCCACAAAATTCAGCTGGTTTTTTTAGTTCGTTATTTTCCCTTTCTTATCTATCCTTGTACATTTGGGCTGGATTCCTAATTGGGCCGCTACTAAACTTCTGTGATGAAAGGGGTGGTGATGTTTTGCCCAAAATTTTTCACACTACCATCCATTTATTCAATTTTCTTGCGATTACAATTTTGTCGTTGATTTTATGCCAAAAAAAAAGGGTAATAATACCTTAATTAAATTAATCATTTCATTGACAATAATAATCTAACCTATAAGAAATTAATAAATAATAAAATAATAAAAATGTCATAAATAGAAGCAGCAGCAGTATATTTAAATATTTCTAACCTATTGTCGTATTCTTCTTCAAGAGAAAGGTGGATGTAAAGACTATAAATTTTAGTATAATTTGTAATTTGTTGATTATGTATAATTTTTTACAATATTCATCATGAGGTATCTGTATCAATACATTTGAACATGGCTTCCAACATTTTTCGTTTTGGAAGAGTTGTTGCACATATCGTTCTTATTTCTCTACAACGTCTCCTCCTCCTCCATTTTAATTTTTGATGTGATTAACAGTATTTCATTTAAAACTACTCTATTATTATTCACTTAATTTAAATTATATTTAATCTGATTAATTTCTAAATAATTGCCATGCTTCACTTATTTATTTACAAGTTTTTATCACTCAATGTTGATGTCGATCGAGTGCCTTTTTTTTTTATCTGATTTTTCACTTTTTACTTTTGAGGATTAATGTATTAATATCTACAACCAGATTTTTAAATTTTAATATACTATATAATATAGAACTTAAAATTTAAACGACGTTGTTTCAATTTTTTCTTTTCATGTTTTAACTTATTATTATTTTTCTTTTATTGTTAATCCGTCGCAAATTACTAACATTTTCCATCTCTATTGTACTATTTCCTTAAGAAAGCTTGGAACACCTTCTTTGAATAGCAGCCGAAATAAAATGGTAGAGTTCTTGAATGAAGAGGATTTCTCCCTTTAAAGTCTTTCTTTTTAAAACAAAAACATGGTCTGGAATTGGAAGTCTCCTCTCCTCTCCCCTCCTCTCCTCTTGTAGGGATAGAAAGATTATGATGACATTAATGGATCAACAAACTAAAAAACCATTCACAATTGCTATTTTAATTTTGGGGAAAATTCAAGTCTCACATTCATTCTTCTTCTTATTTTATATATATATACAATTGCTTGAAATCATAGGTAATATTTGTCATTCTTCATTATTTTTATTTTATACAAAAATTTTGATATTTAATAAAATAATTAACCATAAATTTTAATTTATTAAAAAATATAAAAATTTTAAGAAGTGTTAACAAAACTCTTTATACAATCCAATCCTGTTGAAGTATCAAATAAGTTATAATTTTATACAGGACTAATTACCTTCGTAATCAATCAACACAAGTCAACGTTAAAGTTAAAGCCTTTGGTAAGACTAATGGCCTTTCTTGATTCTCTATCTTTTGATTAATTAATTAGTTTAATAAATAAACCATAACCCAATAATGGCTCATTGGAAAAAGGAAAAATGAGTTGGATTTTTTTTTTTTTTTATTCATAATATGGATCGAGATTCGAGATCATTGAGCACAAATCAAATTCTAATAACGTGCATGCGTACTTTATTGCTAATTTGTGTCTCCAAGATTTGTTTATTTGTTATTAATTAATTAATTGGTTACCAAACATTTAAATTCTCTAATTTTGTGGATTCTTGTTTAATAATAATTCTCTAATTTTGTGGTGCTACCACTTAACGTAACAATGTCTTAATTAAAATAAGAGCAAAGTCTTAATAGCTAATACATTAGTTATTTACTAGAATTCCTACTAGTTTGATATTGAGTCGTTGTGGTGGCACAACTAATTAATTTTGATTTTTACTATCAAATGAAATGAAAATTAAAATATGAGTGAATTTTTTTAATTAAAAGTTAGTATTGTAAAATATATTTTATAATTTTATTTTTAAAATTAAGTTAAAATTAGTTATATTAAATATAGATTAAGGTCGAGTTTGAGATTGTTGTTGGAATTATCGAAAAGTGATTATGACTAATGAAAAGCTATTCTAGGTGTTTGGGAAAAATTTTTTTAGAATCGCATTTGATAAAATCAATTACTTCACAGAAAATTTTGAGAAGCAGAAAAAGTTTGGAAAGTAATTTTAATAATTTTTATTTATAATTTAATGCAACATTTTTTTGGTAAAAATAATTTATTTATATTATATATTTTAATTATTTATAATTTTGTAATATTTTAACAACATAATTTATCAAACGCAATTTTTTGAAAGTAACAGTAATCTCAAACTTGCCATAACTCTCAGTTATTCATAATTAAAATTTGCCTTGAATTTTATGCTTAAAATAAGCTACATTTATGGCCAAAACTTTGATAGTAAATTTTATGACTAAAAAACAAGGCACATATAATTAAGCATGATTTTAAGTCAAAAAAAAAAGTTGATGGGTGTTACTAATGCAAAAATTTACACTCACACAGCTGATTTATCCTCTTGACTTATATGGGATATTTGCTATACACCGCAAATAATTTGACACAAATAAGTGCTAAAAATGTTTTTGCATATACATATTGCAGAATATGGTGCCCTGAATCCATGTTTCTTTGCCCAGATGAATAGATGAATTTGGTTGTTAATTTATGCACAACAATTTGCTATTTCTTCATACCATTTTTCTTATGTAATGGCATATTATAGAATCTAAATTATGAATAAAATACAATAATTCAGGATCTCTCGGGGATTCTAAGGGATTTCTTAGTTCCAATTTCCAACTTCATGGCATCACAAGATTCTCTTCTTCCTTTGCAACCATCAAAGTTGAAAAATTATTCAAACTCATTAAATGCATGGATCAAAGCAAACAAAACCACCAAAGATTTCATACTGGCATCGACTTGCCATCAGACAAGGAATCCCCACTTTCCAATTCAGACCAATCACAAGCAAAAAATAATAACACTAAAATAAAATAGGAATTATGAATACAAAAACAAACGAGTAATTATTGGCCAAGTCTTCCACCTTCATTATCTTCAATTCACACACACCATCTTCAACATCAACAACCCACTAAACCGATGACTATCTTAATAATAATTCTTACACACAACACAATCTAGAAAAAAAAAAAAATAATATCATTCAGAAAATAAAAATAAAAATAAAAAAGAGAAAAGATAATTATTTTACACTGCAGAGGGAGTAGTAGCAGGTTCAATCTTTCTCAACGGAATCCCATTTATTTGATCATCATCATGATCATGATAAACATATGCAAATCCGCCATGTCTGGTTAGATCCATACCCGCTGTTTCATCCTCTGCTGAGATTCTTAAAAGCTCTAGTTTATGGAGAATATAGAACAATGGACCCATCGTAGCACTAACCCAACCGGCAATCACCAGAATTTGGATGATATGAGCACCCAGAAGCCTTCCTCCGCCGCCCATGAACAACCCGTATGGTCTTCCGGGTTTACCCGGATACACTTCGTTCACATACTTCTCACGAGCAAACAGAGCCGTGAAAATTACTCCCCATGCACCGCAGCCGCCATGCAGTTGTGCGGCTTCGAGGGGATCGTCGAAGTGAACCTTTTCTGAAAGTTTGTTGCAGCCGATTAGAACTAAAGCTGCAACGAATCCGCAGATGATTGCGGCCCATGGTTCAACGACGGAGCAACCAGATGTGATGGCGCCGAAACCTCCGAGCAAACCATTGCAGACGTCGGTTACATTCCAATGACCGGACAGGATTCTTTTGCCGAAAAGAGTGGTGAGTGCTGCTGTACATCCCGCTAACGTTGTTGTTACAGCTGTTCGACCAATTGCACTCCATTGACCGTAGTAAGATCCTGAACTGTAAGCGCTCAGGATTTTTATGAATGATCCAGGATTGAAGCCGTACCATCCGAACCAGAGCATGAATGTACCGAGGACGACGAGAGAAGCGCTGTGGCCACGTAGGACTCCTCGGCCGGAATTATCAAAGCGGCCGATTCTCGGCCCTTCAATGAGTGCACCCCAGAGACCAGCGATCCCTCCCACCATGTGAACCACGCCGGAACCGGCGAAGTCAATGACTCCGGTTCCGAACAGAAGGTCATCCGTGTTTGTTGCACTAGCCCAGCCATCAACAGACCAGAACCAGTGAGAGACAACTGGGTAGACGAACCCAGTTAAGGCAGAAGAGTATATTAAATACGCAACAAATTGAGTTCTTTCAGCGATTGAACCGCTGGTGATCCCGGCAGCCGCAATCGCAAAAGCCCACTGATAAAGAAAGTAACTGTAATCAAAATTGATCGACGGAAATGACTTCAGAGCAAAGTTGTGACGGCCGATGAACCCATTTGAAGGAGTGCCAAAAGCAAAGGCGAAACCGAAGAGATAGTAAAAGAGACCACCGGTGGCCGCGTCGAGGACGTTTGTGAGCATGATAGTCACGGTGTTTTTAGCCCGGACAGAGCCAGCACAAAGCATTGCGAAACCGAGCTGCATGGAGAAAACCAAATAAGCTGAGAATAGAAGGTAGGTGGAGTCGATGGCAAAGGCAGTGTCAGTGAACTTGTTGTTGATGGTTTCTAATTGAGAACAGATCCAGGAGGCGGCTGCCACGGCGTTGGTTGTGTTTGGCCCGAAGAGCTGAGCCAGTTGGTCCGCCGAGCATGTCAGGGACGCCCCCATAGCTGGAAATGAAAAGACTTTCAAAAGTTAGATGGAAGAAATTAATTGTTTGTCAAACTAAGAGAAACGGAGAAGGAAAGGGAGGATGAGAGTCATTTATAGAAGGAAGAACCCTTCCGGTCCTCCTTTGACAAATTATATATTAATATAAATATAAAAGGTATTAAACTGTAACTTCCATAAATTAACAGAGATAGAATATATAAAATCTATTAATTAATAAATTAATAATTTATAAAATTACAAAGTATATTTATAATTTAATGAATTAAAAATTTATTTATTTTACCAATATGAACTATTAGTACGAATTAATTCACAAAATATACATTAAATTAACTAAAAATAAATTTATAATACTTATCTAATTAATTAAATAATAATCATTGTAATTGCATTAATTTAGTTATATGTATTCAACGAATTAGATTAAAAATAATCTTTACATAAACAAGAGCAAAGTTTTCTTATTAAAATATTTATAGCTGCTTCTCATTTAAAAAAGTGTTTAAAAATCAATAATAACAGATGAAATGTTTAACGTATTATGTGAATAGCTTCCAACAACACTTCAAAATTTTTATTTATATATTGTATTTCGAGAATTCAATCTGAAAACTTCTAGTTGAAATAAGAAAAATTAGAGATGACATGTAATTAGATTTACATTTCAAGAAAAAAACAAGTAATAATAGAGTTATATTTTAATAAAATGTCATAATTAATTATATTCGTAAGTTTAGCAAATTATTAATTTATAATATAAATGGGACTATAGAGTTATACAAGAATTTTAAAAAAAAATTATTATCTTATTAATTTATTAACATTATTATTTTAACCTATTAACCCAAATCGATATTATAAAAAAAATATTATATGATAGACATTATTAATTATCGAGTATTAATATATATTGTACATTGGAAATCTCTTAAATTAAAATAATAAACAAAATTTTTATTTATTATATATATACATACACACCAAGTAGGCAAGCTACCTTTTGAATTTAGATACCAATTATTAGATTGCATAAATTTAATAAATAAAAATTTTATGCATTAATTTATGTTAAAATTTTAATCTAAAAAATTTATATATAGATTTAATTCAAAATTTTAACTTAAAAGATTTTCATGTACACACATACATACGGGGAAGGATAAATGATCCCTTAATTTTGCATTCTTTTTGATACTTTCTTTTAGCTCTTAGATCTATGTGATTTTAAAATTTTTTAATTAAATATTATATATATATAAGGTTAAATCTTAATAATTAAAAGCGCCTAAATTTAAGATTAATAAAAAATATAGATAGGAGTCATTAATCCTTCGTAATTAGTACAGATATAAGAATTTTGTTAACTGAGTAACCTTAAGTTACTTATTAAGAATTTTATATTTGATAAAAATTGGAGCCATTAATTTGAACCCACAACTAAACCTTAACTATCATTAAAGTAAAGAACCGAGAAGTTGCTACTATTTATTATAAAAAAAACAAATTATTGTTATGAAATTAAAAAAAAAAAAGAGTTTGTTAAAGACTTAATGTTTTTGTATTTATTATTTATAATAATTTTTAATATTTAATATAATAATTAATAAGTATTTTTTTTTATGAATTTTAATATATTAAAAGTAGTAACTTATAAAATATAAAAATCATAATAAATATTCTAACAGTAATAGTGAGCAAAACTCTAAAAAATAATATCTTTTATATTTATATTTAAAAAATCAGAATTATAATAATGTAATATATAATATATTTTATAGAGAAAATAGGATGGATATATGTAAAATTTTCTCAACAGCTATACCATGTCATATTAATGTAATTTTATTGCAAGAAAATTTGTAATAAATACTTTTCAATTAAAAAAAGAAAAAAAAGAAAATAACAAAACGTGGTGAAACGACATGTCGGTCCTGGACATACGAATGGTTTCAACGTCATTCCAGGCGAGTGGAAAAATTTTACACCTTTTAAATTATGTGTTTGTGGTAATTTTCGTTTAATTCTAATTAGTATCCACATATTTAAATAATATATATGTTTATTTTAATATTTCTTTTTGAAGAATACGTCTAGTTTTAGAATTTTATTTCTTTATAAGGAGCGCATTTGATGATAATTCATTATTAAAATAATTCATTAACAATATTATTAACAAATAATTCATTATTAAAATTTGTTTTTTTAAATTTTTATAAAAATATAAAATATATGACAGTAATATAATTTTATTATATTTATTTGCGAAGGAAACGGGAGCCGACAAGTCAAAGTGCAGTCAATTCTGACCAGAAAATTAAGAGAATTGAAACATATGTTAAAGACGAGAATTATTTTGCCCCATATTATCCCTTAACCCGTAAACCACAATGGATATTTCAAAGCATTTGCAAACCAATGGGACGGAGTCCTTATCAATATATCTTTCTAATCAATCTAGTGGGTTAGGAATTTTTAAGTCAACAGCAAAATAACTCTCTAACATTGGAGCTCTGTCAACTTATAAATTTTACAAAATAAATATCAGAATTTGAATAAAATATCAGAATTTTTTACTAAAAAATAAAAATTATATGCAAAAATATAACTGAGACCATTTCGGCTAGAAATCTAATATAACAAGCTAAAATTTTGAGGCTTGTTGCCTAATAACTATAACCTACTAAAATTCGTATTTTTGACTAGAAATATTTTATTTATTTTATCACCTAAGAGTATTTTTATCATTTTTACTATATCAGCGTAAGGATGTCATATGTGTAAATATAATAATTTTGAGATAAAATATCAAATTTAAAAAGGACTTTGTTGAAAAATTATAGAATTAAAAAAAAAGTTTTAGTTATGAACCCTATTCATTAAATTCCAAGTGTAATATAGTTATTTTTAATTATAATCAAGATCATGCATGTGCTTAAATGATAGACATTCAACACACGAGTAGTTATGAAGGATCCTAATGATATATTTTTTTTTTTTTAATTTAGGGAGAGTTTAAATGAAATTTTTAATTTAAAAATTTAAACATCTCGTTTTCATCTCCCCCTTCCCTTTCTGCTTTCTTTTTCTCCGTTTTTTTTTTTTGTTCTTCGTCACATTGTCTCTCTACTTTGTCTATTAATCATCCATATCTTTACTGAAATTTCAATTTCTGACCATCAATTATTCACATTTTCCATTTCAAACTTTTCAGAAACATTAATTTGAGAGTAAAAACGTAGAAAACGGAAAAGAAAACTAAGGATTCAGCTTCCAAATTGGGGCTTTTTTAAATTTTAAGCAAAATTGAAACAAACTTATACTACCACGAAATAAAGGACATCGATTTTAATCTGTCAATACCTTGTATTTTTTATTTTATTAATTTTCAAATT
>JAWDEX010000010.1:7566201-7577810 GCA_035221805.1 Trichilia hirta | reverse complement strand
ATGGCTTATTATAATTCTATCTCGCACACCTGTGAGAAACCTACAATCTTTTTGCTCGTCGTTTCTTAGAGTAAGAACTTTTACCTAAATCAGGCATTTTTGCTTCAGTCAATCATCTTATATCTTGAGAGATGCTGTTGTCCATAAGAATCCTTAATGTGGTTACTTTAATTTTAGATATTTTTACCAGACTATTTATAGGAAGTACAAAAAATTGATCATACAATGTTAGTAGAACTTCATCCATATTTGGCTATATCAAACTGAAATATGATAAATTATCATTATAGTGACTTATCCAAGAGCAACAAAACTACCCTGCAAAATAAATATATAATTATTAATATGATTTTTAATAGTTAAAATTCTTTTAACTCAATGATTACCTTTTTTATAGTAGAGAAGAAGGTAAAATAATAGTAATATCTATGCCGACTAGCTCAGCAAATGTAAAAAAAAAATAGTAAACACCCATATTATTGGTAAATTTGTCAAAATTACTCTAATGGTTAATTTAAAAATATAGACACATCACTATCAAAATTTGACGCCTTGAGTTAAGATACAGACTTATCAAATAATTTTAACAGAATGATTTAAAAATTAAAACTCATATCATTATTACAATTTTGGCATCTCGAGTTTTATTGATAATATATGAATAAAATTTATAGAGGGCAAAATCGGATTATGACACAGACTAGAACTCTCTTTGAGCTAGCTCCAAACTAAAGCATTATATCGATAATTATTTTTAGATTACAAAGTCATGCTGTCTAGAATTCTTTTTGGGTTAACTTTAAATTAAGACATTATGCCAAGAATTATTTTTAGATCGCAAAATCATGCAATCAAAAATTCTTTTCAAAGCACCTCTAAACCAAGGCATTATACTTGGAATTATTTTTATATCACAGAATCGTATGATTAAGATTTCTTTTTAGGCTACCTTCGAACTAAGGCATTATGTCAGCGAATATTTTTAGATCTAAAAATTATGTTGTCTTAAAACCAAGGCATTATGTTGCCTTTAAACTAAGGCAACATGCCAAAGATCATTTCTGGATCACAAAGTTGTGAAATCTGGAATTATTTCTGGGCTACCTCTGAACTAAGACATTATTTTGAGAATTATTTTTGAATCATAGAATCATATAGTTTGAAATTCTTCCTAGTTGCCTCCTAACCAAGGTATTGTATTGAGAATTATTTTAAAATTGTAAAATCCTGAGGTCAAAAATTCTCTCCAAACTACCTTTAACCCAGGGCATTATAGCAAGGATTACTTTTCGATGGCAATCAAAACATCTTATCAACATGAGATTGTTGTAATCATTGATTGATTCTCAGAATATGAACCTATCAACTAATAATCATGCTTTTCATATTAATAATTGCCCTTATAACATAATCTTTTAGCTCGATTTTCCAAGACAAAAGGACTCTTAATAGCTTAGATCGTAATATGACCTTTCGTTAAGAATTCTTGAACTCTTAATGGCTTGATTGGCTTTTATGCTTTTCATGGAATGATTCTCCTTTAATAAAGGGGTGATAAAATGTATTTTTCTCAAGGGCATTGCCAAAATCTGTGCTACGATTTCCACTTAATGAAATAATCAATAGCCATGATGGCATACTTCATTTGGACCTAACCACTAAGGGGTAAGCCACTAAAATCTAGTTCTTAATGTGTAAATTGCAATGAACTTGTGGCTGTGATTTTTTTTTTATGAGTTATTGAGTTTTTTTTTTTTTTTTTCACAGATAGCACCAATTGTTAATATTTAAAATTTTTTGAGAGAAAAATATCAAATATTATACAAATTTTGTCTTCTCTTAGCTATTGATAGGATAGACAAAATTTGCCTCGGATTAATATAACCATCATAATAACTGCCTTTCAACTACTTAAAAATTAAACAACAATAACAACAACTGATAGTAATGTTAATTTTTCGACATATGAATTTAAATACTTAAATTAAGTTTATAGTTCAAGAAAAGTGTTAAACAAATTTTTAAATATAAAAAAAAAGATTGTATAAATATTAATGTTAGATAAGAGTATTATTTAATGTCAACTCTAACCCCTTTTATCATAGAGAAGTGTTAGTGTTTATAGTAATTAGTGTCACGTACTCTTAAATCTTTGTAAGTGTGGTCATTGAAGAAGAAAGAGTTAGTATCTATTAAAAGACATGTATACTAGAGTCGAATAATGAGTAAATTCATAATCATTGTTTATAAATTTATACCGACATACTATTTATTTAGGTTGTCACTTGTATGACAGAAAACTTAAATGCAACGTGATAATTTGCAGCTATCTCGAGGCTCATGCTGGGTCCTTCGTACTGTCCCGTTTTTGAATCAGATTTAATATAAAGTATTGATGCCATTGTCTCAACTTGGTGATTGTATTTTTTTGCTTTACGTGGTCTTGAGATAACGCCTTTGTTCTTTGCGAAAGTTGGGGTGATATGGACTGTAACAACATGGTTGAGTTTCTCTCATTTTGCATTCGGCATTATTCCCACATAGGTGGAGCCTGCCAGCTTCTAATGGTAAGCTGGAGTCCAGACCCCCGAGTCGGTAGGGAAATTTATTTTCAACGTAGATGCCAGTGTCCTTTCATTGACATGGAATACGGAGGTGAGATTGATGGATCGCCTGTAACATTTGCTTCCATTTTTATCCCCGAACAAATATATTATTACAGCGGATCTTAATTTCGAATAAAATACGCTAATTCAGTATCTCTAACGGATTCTAAGGGGTTTATTAGTTGTAACTTCCAACTTTCTACCACCACATTTTTTTTTTTAACCATAAAAATTAAAAAATCCAGGTACAAGTCAAATTCATTAAATGCATGAATCAAAGAAAACAAAACCAAAAGGCAACCCAGAAAACAAAAAGCAAAGACTTTCACATTCTACTCTGGAGGATCAACTCGCTATCAGACCAATGACACTGCCAATTCAGACCAATCACAAACAAAAAACAAATACCCGTTTTAATTGGAATTACAAATACAAAAACAAACAATTCAATATGGTCCAAGTCTTCCACCTTCATTATCTTCAATTCACACGCACCATTTCAACATCAACCACCCACCAAACCTATGACTATCTTAATAATAATTAATAATAATTCTTACACATAACACGACCTACGATAATAATAATAATAATAATTTTGAAAAAAAAAAAAAAAGAAATGATAATTATTTTACACTGAGTTAGGAGTAGAAGGTTCAATCTTTCTCAATTGAATCCCATTTTTTTGATCATCATCATGATCATGATAAACATATGCAAATCCACCATGTCTGGTTAGATCCATACCCGCCATTTCATCTTCTGCTGAGATTCTCAAAAGCTTCAGTTTATGAAGAATATAGAACAATGGGCCCATCGTAGCACTAACCCAACCGGCAATCACCAGAATTTGGATAATATGAGCACCCAGAAGCTTTCCTCCGCTGCCCATGAACAACCCGTATGGTCTTCCGGGTTTACCCGGATACACTTCGTTCACATACTTCTCTCGGGCAAACAGAGCCGTGAAAATTATTCCCCATGCACCGCAGCCGCCATGCAGTTGTGCGGCTTCGAGGGGATCATCGAAGTGAACCTTTTCGGCGAGTTTGTTGCAGCCGATCAGAACTAAAGCTGCAACGAATCCGCAGATGATTGCAGCCCATGGTTCAACGACGGAGCAACCGGAGGTGATGGCGGCGAAACCGCCTAGCAAACCGTTGCAGACATCGGTTACATTCCAGTGACCGGACAAAATTCTTTTGCCGAAAAGAGTGGTGAGTGCTGCTGTACATCCGGCTAACGTTGTTGTTACTGCTGTACGACCGATTGCACTCCATTGACCGTAGTAAGATCCTGAACTGTAAGCGTTTAGGATTTTTGTGAATGATCCGGGGTTGAAACCGTACCATCCGAACCAGAGCATGAATGTACCGAGGACGACGAGGGAAGCACTGTGGCCACGTAGGACCGATCGGCCGGAATTATCAAAGCGGCCTATTCTCGGCCCTTCAATGAGTGCACCCCACAGACCAGCGACGCCTCCCACCATGTGAACCACACCGGAGCCCGCAAAGTCGATGACTCCGGTTCCGAATAGAAGGTCGTCCGTGTTTGTTGCACTAGCCCAGCCATCAACGGACCAGAACCAGTGAGAGACAACCGGGTAAACGAACCCAGTTAAGAAAGCAGAGTATATTAAATACGCAACAAACTGAGTTCTTTCAGCGATGGAGCCGCTAGTGATCCCGGCAGCAGCAATCGCAAAAGCCCACTGATAAAGAAAGTAACTGTAATCAAAATTGATCGACGGAAATGACTTCAGAGCAAAGTTGTGACGGCCGATGAACCCATTTGAAGGAGTACCAAAAGCGAACGCGAAACCAAAGAGATAGTAAAAAAGACCACCGGCCGCTGCGTCGAGGACGTTGGTGAGCATGATATTCATGGTGTTTTTAGCCCGGACTGAGCCGGCACAGAGCATGGCAAAACCAAGCTGCATGGAGAAAACCAAATAAGCTGAGAATAGAAGATAGGTGGAGTCGATAGCAAAGGCAGTGTCAGTGAACTTCTTGTCGATGATTTCGAATCGGGAACAGATCAATGAG
The DNA here is from genome assembly GCA_035221805.1 of Trichilia hirta. Taxonomy (NCBI): domain Eukaryota; kingdom Viridiplantae; phylum Streptophyta; class Magnoliopsida; order Sapindales; family Meliaceae; genus Trichilia; species Trichilia hirta. Next base: position 7,573,156 of record JAWDEX010000010.1, on the reverse strand, counting down.
ATGGCTACGTTTGAGTTGGTGGTGTTTGGCCCGAAGAGCTGAGCCAGTTGGTCGGCCGGGCATGTCAGGGACGCCGCCATAGCTGGAAATGAAAATGCTTTGAAAAGTCAGAGGAGAAGAAATTAATGATTTTGACAAACTACATAGAAATGAAGAAAGAAAGAAAGGGCGAGGTCATTTATAGATGGAAGAAAGTGTTCCTTTACAAATCATATATTACTAAATTCTGTAGAGAGGTAGACTTTTCATTTTTATTTTATAAATTATTTTTATTTTGTTAATTAAGTAATTAATAGATGGGAATTGAGTTTTCTTCTTATTGTTGAATGCAATCCCTTGGTTCTGAATGTAATTTAAATTAAGGCATACAACTCACAATTGATAACAAAATATTATTTGTTGGTGTGATGGATTGCGGCGCTGCTGCTTATATGAGGTAACTGGTTTTTATTTGGCAAATGTGTATTGGACTTTGAAATTTTGAATTACAGGACTTCGAACTTTCAAAATATCAAAGTTGTACAAAATTGTAAAGCTTTTGAAATATTAAATTAGACAATATTTATTAATTTATTTATAATACATTATCAATGCAATCCCGATTAATGTGTTTTAAATATCTTACATAGCTTTTGTAACGAATTGCGTTGCGATTTATATAAAATAACAAGTTTTTCTCTTAATAAATATATTTTAAGACTAAAAGTTTTAAATACAAAATAAAAATAATAAGCCTTTACTAAATAAATGCATTTTGAATCTAAAATTTTAAGTAAGGGTGTAATCGAGCGAAACTTAGATAACATAACAAATTATTCAAATCTAACTCAACTCAAAAAATCAAAATTCAAAGTGGAAGGAATTTATATTTTTTATACTTGAACTCAACTTATTAAAATACTTCATATATTTAAAATCGACTCAATTAGCTCAAATATTTATTTTTTTAAATTATTATTATAAAATTTAAGAAATTTAATAATTATTTTTAAATTATATAAAATAGTTGATATTTGATTATATTCGTAAACTTAATGGTTTGAATATTATTATACTTCAACTTGAAGAACTATTTGAAATACTCAAGTTTAAGCTCGACTCAATTATTATCAAATTAAATTCAAATATCTTAAATTAAGTGCAAGTAATTTATGTATAGCTTGACCCATTTATACCCCTAGAAAGTATAAAATTGTGATACCCCTAAGTTTTAAAATAAATAATATTTAGTAAATCATTCATGATATTATTAATATATTTTTTTCATTTTAACTATATTTGCAAATTATGCAAAGGAATGAAATTTTTATTGGATCAATACAAATTTTGTTAATAGAGATTGAATTTAATTTATATAATTAATATGTAATTAATGAGCTACAATTTTAACCATTGACCAAAATTAATTTTATTGTTTGAAAATGATATAAGAAATTATCTAAAAAGTTAGATTCATTGAATAATAAGCCTTTACTTAATAGACGAATCTTAAAGTCTCAAGTGCAAAATTAAGATAATAAGGCTTTATTTAACAAATGTGTTTTGAACCTAAAGTTCTAAGGGTATAATTAAACATGACTCAACTCAAAATATCGAAAATAAAGCTTGATCAAGTTTATATTTTTTATATTTAAAATTAATTCGTTAAGATACTCAATATACTCGTATTTGACTCAATTAAATTTAAATACTTATTTTTTAAAATTATTATTATAAAATTTAAAGAATTTAATAATTATTTTTAAAATTATATAAAATACAAAAATATTCAATTATGTTTAGTAAGCTTAATAATTTGAATATTATTATGCTCAAACTCAATTCGAAAAATTACTCAAATTTCATTTCAACTCGACTATTTTCGAGTTGGATTTGAATATCTATAGAATTGAATTCAAATGACTTATAGGTAGTTTGATTCACTTGCACCTATAGTTCTAAGTACAAAATGTATAAAATTGTAAGACCTCTAAATGTTGAAGTAAATAATATTTAATAAATTATTTATAGCATTATTAATATTTTTTATTTTAACTATATTTACAAACTACGCAAAGAAAGGGAATTTTCATTGGATCAATACACATTTTGTTAATAGACATTGAATTTAATTTGTATAATTATTATGTAATTAATGAGCTACAATTTCAACCATTGAACAAAAATAATTCTATAGTTTCAAAATGATACAAGAAATTATCTAAAATATTGGATCCATTAATTTTACCTTATAATTAAATCATTAATTATCATTCAAGAGAGGAAAGTGCAAATTATTATTTCTTTTAATTTCATTATCAAAAAAGTAACAAAATTTGATCATGGAATTAAAAACAATAATAAGTCATACTTTTATATATAAAATAAATATAGAATAATAAAATTATATTACTATCATATATGCGTAGTAATATAATCCACTAATTATTACATCAATTTATATAAAAAATTTGTATTAGTAGTATTTATGGTCAAAGGAGATTATGAAATTATTTAAGGACTGCCACTTTATCTTGCAAAAAAATAAATGTTTAAAAACAAAAATTCATAATAAATACTTTTCAATTAAAAAAAAAAGAAAACAACGAATCATACTGAAACGACATGTCAGTCAGGGACACCTCCTATGTCTACAACTGATGATATGATAGAGAGGGTTGAAAATTTTTACATCTCTTAAATCACGTAATTCTGTTAATTTTAATTTTCATGTTAAATCTTCTATAGAGTAATTAAATGGTTACTATACATTTGTTACATTTTATTTAAAAAAATTTTAATTTCTAATTAATGCCCATATATTCTTTAATAAATATTTTAATACATACATCTAGTTTGAAAGGTTTATTTCTAGAACATAATAAATTTAGTTGACATAAGATTTTTATTTTCGTTAATTTTTTTCTTTTTTTTATGTGACATTTATATAAATTTGTTGTATTAATTAGTATGATTGAGCACTAAACTTAAACAATAATGCTAATAATACAAATATTATACAAATTTTTTTCATAAACTGATGAGACATTGTTATATAAATTGTAATTGACAAACATGTTATATTTTTAAAAAAATAATTGATAATAATATAATAAATTGATATGATCATATCAATTTATACAATTAACATTATCAATAACAGATTATAGATAAGAGTTTAAAAACAAATTTTGATTTTAATACCACATAAAATAACATGTAATTCAGAATCCATTTTTTTAATATTAAATTAAGATGATGGAAAAATTTTGGCATGTAAATTTTTTCCCGTTTTAAACGAAGCCGGATGAAATAAACAATAATTTATCCCCTTCGTCATCCTCATGCTTATCCGTAAAACAACGTCCGGATGGTGGAGAAATTAAAAATAGTGGGTAAATGGCATTAAAAAAAAGTATTTTAAATTTTAAAATAACATTGACCAGTAATTAAAAAATAATAATTTTATTTCGTCATACAAAAAATTCAAAATGGTGCAAATTCAAATTCAAAATCACTCAAAATATATCATTTTCAATAAATAACTCAAAAGTCAAAGATGCATTAAAATAAGAGACCTTTATGTATGCAACTTTTAATCTACTTGAAGGAGGATGATCAAAAATATAGTCAGTAAATTTATGATCATATTTTTAAAATTAAAATACAACACATTATTTTTTGAAATTGAATTTATTTCATTAATTCTATTGTAAAATTTTTAATAAACCAAAAAAAATTATTCCAATTTCACATGCCTTTGATTTCAAAGTAAAATTAAAATATATTTTATAACATTAATTTTAATGAAACGCTCTTTTTTTTTAAAAAAAATTAATAATAGTTGTAATCAATTTCATCATTACACAAATTAATGGCAATAATTATAAGACAATTACCAATATGTTTTTGGAAGGCAAAGTTTTCCCGCTCCAATCATCATCTCACGTACGCATGCCCAATCCATTAGATATACAGGTCCAACTGATTTTATTCAAAACAAATTGCGTAAAAAATTGATGTGAAGATAAAATTAAAATTCAAAGTCAAAATTTTCTTATGGTTCATAAAATTCTACACAATATTATTATATATATTAAAAAAAAATAATTTTATAATATTAAAGAAGATTTTAACCACAAAAACTAATCGAACTCATCAATTAATTTCAACGAAATTAATCAATAAAAGTACAAATAAATTAGTACACTCGTCCTACTAACCTAAAACCGCCGTTTGTTTGTTTTCCAACTACCATAAATTCATTCTTCTTTGAAATAATAATAATAAAATTACCAAAAATGCCATCCTAAATTTAGCAGATTTTTTATTCTTTTAACTTGGTTTGAGACGGAGACTAACTCTAGAACAATGTCAAACATTGGAGCTGTATGCAAATGTCATGATGCAAATGTCAAATATAATTTAATCATATTTAAGAGTTGAAAAAATCAAAACCAAATTAAATTAATATGAAGAAAATGATTGTGAAAATTCATCTCATATTTCAACTCTTGCCTCTCTTGGAAAATTCTATAACCAATTCATTTCATTATCATCACGTGAATCTCGCGCGCGCGCACACTTTATGAACATCAAAAGGGCACTTACGATGATTCATTCTACTCATTTTCTTTTAAGTGCTTCCTCTGCTTTCTCCGATGATCGCGCATACCTGGACAAGAGAATAAGAGACTGAGTGATGTATTTCTATTTCATGCAGAGAAAGAAAGAAAAAGGGGGAAATTGAATGAAAAACAACAGACATCAAACAAAAAGAAAATGGATTGAGGTAAAAAGTAATACGTTTCTTCTCTTCTTTGATTTTTCTCCTCAGATTCTCCAGATTTCTTCGTTTTTCAGCCATCCCTTTCACATCCAGACGCACCTATGCGCATGTGACAGAATAGACATGAAACGGAGGAGCTTCAATAACGAAATGTATGCTAAAAAACTTACATATAATTTTAATCTTCTTCAGACAGGCATGCATATTCCAGATGAGAAACAGGAAAAAAAATATTAGACATACTATAACAAGATGAAAATTTAACAAAATATAATCTGAATATCTATCCATGATCTCAGTTGTTGATGGAACAAGTATGGCAGCTCATAATGGTAGTTAATTTTCTGGATTTTTAAATATATAATCATATAATGCATCATCATCTGGGCCTACCCTGGTTTTCGTATTTACCAACATAGTTTGTTGACATGAAGCACATAAAACACATAACAAATAAAAAAAATTTGAGAATTAACGTATCAACATCTCACCCTCCAAAAGAAGGAAAATAAGTAACGGAAAAAGGTTAACTTTGGTACCTCATGACCAGCACTTTGGAGAGCCTGGAGTGGCTCCACACAATCTTGACCAATAACCACCAATTTCCTTGTTTTATTTTCTCCAGAACTCTTGCTTTCAGAAAGTTTTCCTTTAGCCAGTTCTTCCAACTGGTGTTGCAGGAGAGGGGATACACCAGCCTGGAAAAAGAAATTAATTTAGAACTTCAAATCACAGCAATTAAAAATTTGGCAACCTCATAGGAATGTTGCAAGGATAACATGGTAAGAAAGGGGCTGAAAACAATGTGCATCAGCTGATAGCAAGGACATCAAACAAACAATTCCCTAGGATCAAGAAATTCTAAAAACAGTTAAAACCATCAGTATCCACAATGCTCACACCCTTTGCCCCTCAAAAAAGAAGCTGCACAGGCAAAAGCATATAGAATTTCAAATAAAAATAAAAATGATCAAAATAATATTAAATCTTAAATAATATCCTTAACGAGGAGAGAACATAATAAATTAATCATTTCTGTAATCACAAGTTTCCTACAGTATCATGAGAAACAACAAATATGAGAGCCTGGTACAACCAGGTGCTTGTGCGACTACATGATCAATTTTCAATAGCTCTGAATAGCTGACTTAAAGAGTACAAGTGACTTCATTGATTAAACAATGCCAAGATGAAAAATGATTCACAAAACTAAACTGCCTAAAGGGGCCCTAAATGCACCGCAAATTCGCAATCTGAAATCAGTAAAAAGCACTTGGATTTGCTTGTGTATGTGAATATCTAATGTAAAGGAGGCAGGATGGTTACTACATGATTTAGATTCCTAATCAAACAGCAATTTTGATTTCAGATCACCGATGATCCACTTAAATATTAGGCCAATTTCACAATTAGAGTATGCATATACAGATAGAAGCAATCAAAACCTCCAGCATATTTTCAATGTTCTCATTCTAACTCCCATATTCATTTTTGCTCCTACTCTGCAACCGGATCAGTCAGAACTGTATCAACATACTAATTACAAGAACCAAAATTCAGGGTAGCAAGAACCACCACATTCTTAAAGAATTGTCTCAAAGTAAATAATATGATAAATAGTTACCCCTGCCAAGTAATGACGTGAAAATGTCTTTGGCTGCAAAGGACGTGAAAGCATTGTATTGAGCTCCTGCAGAAATAAATTCAGATAGGAAGTCAAGAAAGTTTATTTAAATCAACATCGGCTTCCACCAGATTACATGTTAACTGTGAAAAGTAGTCATTGTTTTCAAAATGAGTTACATTAATAGCAAGGGATAATCTGCTGCAACTTCTTTAACTGCATGGAGGTTGCTTTCTTTTGCTTATGATTTTTCACTCTATCGTCCTCACTGTCATAATTCTCCACAATTAATTCTATCATTTCTGCATTTCGCTCAAACCAGCTTTTCTTGGCCCTCTCCTGAGAAAATGAACGTACAAGTTTAGAAAATAGAGAAATGCCATATGGCAAGAAATTGATCTATAATTAACTATAATAAAGGCATGAAATAAATCAGTAACTGCAAGTAAGCAGTTTTAAGCATCACAAGTCATAATAATACAGAACAATGGAACTTTTGTCGACTATCATTAGAAAATGACAACAAAAATATAAATATTACAAAAAATTGGCAAATAAGAAAA
>JAWDEX010000010.1:7532009-7545783 GCA_035221805.1 Trichilia hirta | reverse complement strand
GTCCTTGATCGACGTGTAATTCACAAAGGTAGATACTATATAAAGTCCAAACTTTTAGTGAAATAGGTTGGTGCACCAGCAGAAGATGCACCCTAGTAAAATGAGTGGCGCTTTACTAAGACCTATCCTGTGGACAATGATTTTAAAGGAGGGGGACTTACACGTGCTTAGTGGGAGTTATTGACTTAGTGAGGAGTCGTGAGCATATCATGTGAGCAAGAAGTTATGCCCATATACTCAGTGGAGTTATAAATATGTCGTGAGTGGTTATTTTTTTATTATCATTATTGTAGTATTTTTTTTACCAGCTGTAAGGTTATATATATGACCTGAAGGAATGAAAAAAAAAAAAAAAAAAATCACTAGTCATTGCCAACAAATTGTCTTTTCTCTTCTTCTTCCAAACCTCAACTTCTTCTCTATTAAAATTACCTCATATTAAGGTGGTTTTGAATAATCCCCTAAACAACTTGAATAAATTCTTGCTCTATGAAACTGTGCACCGTATTTTTCAGTAATTTATGGAAATGTTTCATTATGATCTTTGCTTCGTTTCTTGAAGATGCCATTTTTGCTTTTTCTTAAGGATATTCCAACATCAAGTCGGTACTCCGTAAATTAAGTTGTTGGAAATGTTAGGTTCCACAATATATTGATGTATTAATACATCAATCTAGTATTTAAATAATTTTGAAATTTTAATCTATTTTACAAAAATTTAGAATAACTCAAACTTCAAAAAAAATTCTCTTAAATTCCAATTCATTTATATTTAATATGAAAATTTACTAAACGTTTATATTTTACTTTTAAAACACATGACAGTTTTATCAGCTACTGGCACAGGAATAATAGTTTATTTCATGAGTAATAACAATCCCAATCTGGCCTAACAATAAAATTATATCTATAAATTTGGGATATAAATTTATATTCTAATTAATATTATATTTAAACATACTTGTCAAAGTCAAATGTAAATTAATTATTATTAATTATTTTATTTTATTTTATTTTATTATTAAGTGTTTTGCTGAAGAGTTCTCTTATAACACTTGTTAAAGTTTTTATATTTAATAAATTATAATTTTTAATACATTAAAATTCATAAAAAAAAATACTCATTAATTATTACTTTAAATATAAAAAATATTATAAATAATAAATATGAAAATCTTAACAAGTGTCTTAAAAACACTCCTTTGTAAAATTCTATTGTTAATACATTATTAAGTTATTGAATTGAAATCTTATGCGGAAACCCTGTTGATGCTTAATAGATTTGTTGATATTATTTATTTATTGAATTTACATTACAAATCTAATAATATTACGTTATTTATCTTATTTATTAATTGATAATAGTTTGAAATTTATTGATCTTCTTTACAACAACCGTGGTTTTGTATTTTACAAACAACTCTTTGAGTGCTGATTACAATACATAAAATTGTAATTAATGTTATATTTGATTATGTAAAATGTATATATATTAATAATTATTTTCAATATTATTATCGTTCGGGATTATGAAAAACAATATTTTATATATTGTCAATTCATTGCCCACAAACTTTACCTTCTAATAAGCTAGAGATATGAACTGAATACATTTGTTGAATTTTAAAAATAAATATTATTTTACTATTAATTAATCAAACTTAATATTTAATTACCTGGATTAGAGATTATAAAAATTTAATTCTATAGATTATAATTTTTTTAAAAAAATCCAAATTAGTTATAAGAAGATAGTAATATAGATAATAATTAATTATTTAAAGATTTATAAGAAGTTACATCCCCAAAATACCCCAACAGCACCAATGCCAAGTTTTCGAAGCTTGCTAGTAGTCCTACAATTGTAGCGTAACAACCGGCTGAAGCCATGAAGACAGGGACATCCGTTTCCAGCCACTTTTCAACAAGAGACTGACGGCGATAATGACGCCAAGATGGGAACAACTGATTGGAAATCACTTCTTCTATTAGGGATCGATGCGGACGTTCCAAATTTTTAATAATTTATTTTTTCGAAAAAATTAATCAATTGAAAATGATTTTTTATTTTAAAAATAAAAATAATAATCTTTAAAATATGTATATACAATAATAAAAGCAACTATAATTATTTGTTTATATCATATTATTAAAAAATATATATTTAATTATTATTAAAAAAAAATTAATTTTATATTCCATAATTAAAATTAAATAGTTAAAAAATTTTCACACACTTTATCAATAAAAATTAAAAAAAATAGTTCTTATAATTTTTACTAAATAATTTTCATTGTTTAACATTTAAATATACATTAATATTAAAATTAAAATATAATTATAAAATATTTAATTAATTTTTTATTTATAACAATAATTAAATATATGTTATTGTAATAAAAAATAATAAATAATTCTACTTAATTTTGACATAACACAAAGTTTTAAAGGTGACTGTAAAGAGAGGGGAAGTAAGCGTTTGACGGTAGAAAAATAGGACACGTGTTGTCACCTTCTTGATACTATTGGCAATCACCATATTGAGACTCCCCTGAGAAAATTCCCAACTGATGGGACCCACCGAAAACAATGCCTGTCCCCAAATCTAGTAGCGCCGTATATTTAATTCCTTATTATATTCTGGGACCCACAACAACGTGTCACAGATAGAAAGTACAACTGAGTGAACAGAAGTGAAAGCGAACGAACCAATCCTTGAAAATAATAATAATCATAATTCACTTGGGACCTAAAGTTTGAAATTGTTTTAAATAAATGTATAACGAAATTACTTGTAAATTATTGAATTTCAGCCATCGAATGCATTGCGAACGTGTACATAAAGGTGACAATTTCGATAAATATTTCGTATTTATTTATATTAATAAATTTATAATATTTTTATATTAATTTAAATTTAATTTATTTATTAATAATGTTATGAACTCTAAATATAAATATAATCTATTTATTAATCATATTAATTATTTATTAAATAAGTGATATAAATAAATAATTAAGTTATTAATTCTATTTCATCTATTCATCTCATTTAATTAATTAATATAAAATTTTATTTATTTAATTAATTATTAATTAAAATATAAATTAAATATTAAAATATAACTAATTAAAATTATTAAAGTAAATAATTATTTATTTAAACATAATTATTTATTTAAATATTATTTTTTATTTAAACATAATTATTTATTTAATTAATTATATTCTAAATAAATAAACGAATTCAAAAAATTAAATTTAAAGCAATTATTAATTATGTGACGTGAATAAGATCTAATAATTATTTATGTTAATTTTTTTAAATTTAAATTTATTTAATCACATCGTATTCATATCAAATAATCATATCATAATTTAAATTATTATTCTTAATGTATATAATTTATCACTAAAATTCCGTTTGAGCCTAAATAATATATCTTGATATCGCACCTTATTAAAAGTGATTAAAAAAAATTTTGTCCCAAAAAAATATGGAGATAACATTATTAATATCTGATAATGTTCAAATAATTAAATAAAATAATATTTGAATAACCTTCATCATACTCATGTCAATAAATTTATAATATTTTTTATTAAATTAAATTCGATTTATTTATTAATCATGTCAGAAATTTTGAATATAAATATAATTTATTTATTAATTATATTACTTATTTATTAAATAAATAATTGATAAATACTTAAAAATATACATTAATTAAGAGTTAAATTTATTATTTTATATTTTATAATAAATTAATTCTCTCAATTAAGTATGTTTTTAACTTTGTATAATCTTAATTGAGTTATAAAAGGATCAAGATTATTTATCAATAATATGATATATTACGATATAATTATTTGTTTATCAAATAGATAATTGAGTTATTGACTCAATTTGACTCGTTTAACTCATTTTATTAATTAATAAAAATTATTTATTTATTTAATTAATTCTTTATTTAAATATAAAATAAATATTAAAATATAAATAATTAAAATTATTAGACTAAAAAATTATTCATTGAGACACAAGTATTTATATAAATATAATTATTTATTTAATTCATCGTATCTTAAATAGTTTAACAAATTCAAAAGGCTATACCCTAATTCGAAATAATTATTAATCATACGACTCAATTATTATCTTTACTAATTTTTTCAAATTTAAATATATTTAGTCGTATCAAATTCCAGTTAAATAATTTTATTGTAATCTAAATTTAATAATTTTAGTTGATTAATCAATAATATAAGTATCAATAAGAAAGTATATGTTTATTGATTTATTATTGTAAATAAAATGCTTTTAAAATGTTTAATAACTAACAATATCATATCTATTTATTTCATTTCTTTTTAAATTAATATTAATTGGATTAATTCAATTCCATATTACACCATTATACTTAGTTTAATCTAATTTTATCATATTTAATCTTATTTTAACCAGTTAACAAGTTTTGTCATTAATTTAGGAAGTTATGAGAATCTGTTGGATATAAAAATAAAGACTATAATTTTAATTGAAACGATAAAAAATGTGGGACCTGGAAGTTATTACCCTAATGGTAATTAGCTGGAACCCTCTCCATTTCTCTTATTCTTTGGCAATATTTTGTCCAATCTAAAACCCTTTCTGTCCTCTAATCCTTTTTCATTTGACATAAGTTACTCTACTTATTCTTCTTCATCTTCTTCGAGTAGCTTATTGTGCAACTCTCTCCTGTTTTGGCCAATCTTCGAGTCTTACATCATTCCAAAATCATGATTTACCCGCTAATTTTCTCCGAAAAACCATTTATTAAAATTACATTAAGAATCCCAAGAGTCCAGAAATCCTCTATCAAGCCTATACTTTGTTCTTCTTTTCAAAACAGAAATCCCAACAGCACCATTAACAAGTTTTTGAAGCCTACAAGTATAACTAATCGTGTGTTGACCAAGATAGTAACAACCGACTCAAACCAAGTTTCTATAAAGAAAAGCGAAAGATGCTGGGCCAGGGGAGATGAGGAGAGAAGAGATTTTGGTTTAGTGGGTATTAAGCAGATGTTGGTTTTGTGTGGATTGGGGTATTGGGTGCAAGGTTTCAGGTGCTTTCCATGGCTGTCTTTGAATTTTCATATGTCTCACAACCTTAGCTTGCATCCTTCAACATTGCAGCTTGTGCAGAACTCTGGTAATCTTCCCATGGTGGCCAAGCCTCTTTACGGAGTTTTCTCTGATGCTTTTTATATTGGAGGCGCCCATAGAGTACCTTATATTTGCATTGGAGGTTAGTTAACATTCCTTTCTTCTGCTAATTTTAGTTAAAAACGGTCTCTTGAATACTACCATCCTCAAAATCTTCGGTTTATTTTTCCTTTGTTAATTCAATCTATCGTCTTGGAGGGTTTGTTTTTGTTTTCGTTTGGTTAAATATAATATTTTCATTATAGCAAGTCATGTGGCGTCCTCTGTATCTTAATGTTTTTGGACAGATGCACCTGTCAGTGGTGTGGTATAATCTTCCTCTCTTATTCTTCCCTTTGTTTTTGGTTTTTGGCTTCTTTTACTATCTTAAATATGCTCTAGATTCAATCTGTCGAGTTCCAAGTGAACCTTCTTTTGATTGAAAAATGAAAAGTAAATGTAACTGTACACTCCAGATTCCTCTTAATATAATACAAATTTAATTGGTTGAATTGATTAACTTTATTGGTTCTGAAAGCTTAATGTTTGGCTTGATCTTGAAACAAACGTTATAGACTGTAGTGTGTAATTTTATTTGTAAACTTTTGCTATTACAGAGTCGTTGGTTTGAAATCATCGATGTTGGGATATTGCTTATTATAAATGACAAATCTGGCTATTCTTCTACTAACAATTGAAATATTTTATTTGTAATCTTGCTTTATTGCAATGTTTAGGATGTTGAAAATGGTTTGTCTATTGTACAACACAAGTGTTTTAATTTTGTGATCATCAACATTTAGGATTTCAGAGATAAAGAAAGCTGGGTAATACTATCTACAACTTTTGTCTTATTTGATCTTGTATCTGCCAAACTCAAACTGTTTCTCGTAGGTATGTGATTGCGTGTTTAACAATAACAAATTTTTAAAATTACTGAGGGAAAGACATCTGACTTACTGTGACCTAGGAGATGGGAGGGCTAACAGAGACCGCGGACTCATTCTGTGTCATAATTTGCAGCCTCCCACTTCAAGCTTACTAGTCAAAGCAACAGTTAATATTGTAAATTTAACATAGTGTTAATACGTACAACAATAACTACTACCAAGTTGTTCTTTTATCAAACTAACGAAAAATCCTCACATAAACCAAACTTTTCAGTCATGCTACAGATTCTGTCGTGGGGACCATTAGCATTGTTTCCAGTTGCTCGTAAAGCTCTTCCAACCCTCATGGCGTGCGTCTTCCTCAGTAATATTGGAGCTTCAATTACAGAAGTTGCAAAAGATGCTGTTGTAGCAGAGTACGGGCAAAAACACAGGCTGGTTGGACTTCAGTCTTATGCATTCATGGCTGCTGCTGCTGGTGGAATTCTAGGGAACTTAATGGGTGGATATTTCTTAACCAAAACATCGCCTACAACCATGTTCCTCATATTTGATGCTCTGTTATCTCTTCAACTTGTAGTTTCTTTGTCAGCGAGGGAAGAACATCTTGGCTTAGGACAACCTTCACATCGCGTTTTTGCAATGAGGCCAGTTTCAGAAAGTATCAAGAAGCAACTATCTGATCTTATTATGGCAATTGGTGAGGGAAGCATTTCTCGCCCTCTAACTTGGCTTGTCACATCTGTTGCCATGGTCCCTATTCTGTCAGGTTCAATATTTTGCTATCAAACTCAATGTCTGCATCTTGATCCTTCTGTTATTGGTATGTCACGAGTGATTGGCCAGTTAACCCTTCTTTCATTGACAGTACTCTATGATCGTTGCTGGAAAATGGTACCCTTGAGAAAATTAGTTGTGGCAGTACAGATTTTGTATGCTTGTGCCCTTCTTCTTGACCTCCTTTTAGTGAGACAAATAAATCTTAAATTAGGAATTCCTAATGAAGTGTTTGTCCTTTGTTTTTCTGGTTTAGCTGAAACTCTTGCACAATTTAAACTCCTTCCCTTTTCAATGCTCCTGGCAAGTTTATGCCCACAGGGTTGTGAAGGCTCCCTCACTTCTTTCTCAGCTTCCGTTTTGTGTATTTCATCAATTGCTAGTGGATTTTTGGGTGTTGGGTTGACTTCTCTCATTGGAATAACATCTGGAGATTACTCCAGTTTGCCAGTTGGGATTGTAATACAATTTGTTTCAGCGCTATTGCCTTTTATTTGGATCCATCATGTTCCCATGTCTAAACCTATGTTTGAGAAGGGAGCAAAGAGGGGGTTGAGTAAGAGAACTCGAAAAAACAGAAGGGTTGGAAGAGTAGTGTTTGGCTCAGTTTTTGTTTATCGCCGTGAAAGAGAATCTGAGGCAGAGGGTTAAACACATCGCTCAGTTCTCCAGGAACGTGTTTGGAGACCGAGTAGAAGAAAGGAACACATGATACTTCAGCTCTCCGGTTTTGGCCATCTGTCTTGGGTTCATTCTATATATTATTGAGTTTGGTGGTCAAATCCCTGTATATCAATCTGAGATATCTTGTCGAAGCCCCTGCTCATATTAGAACTACCCCAGCAAATCTTTTCAGCCTCTAGAACAGATGATCAACTTTGACGAAGAGGACTATTTTCTTTTTGCCTACGTCCAGATAATCATTATAGAGCTCCAATCGTACAAGCTTTTTTGTAAGGCCAATCAGACCTATCAATCAGAAATCAAATGCATGATCTTTCCACTGTAAGATGATGACGGTGATGACGAAAGAAACGAGTGTGAGCATTTGTTGTGTCCTAATTGTGGAATGACTGCATGCCAGTAGTTTAGTTTTGTGCAAGAATACTTTGCATATCTTTAAATAATGAGCAGCTGCGATTGCTTCTGTAATCAAATCATCCAAGAGGATTTATTTTGTTTTTTGCATCTTGTATGAGAAACAATTGTATCAATGATTTACATCAACAGGAAAAGAACGAGAAACTGATAATTTCATTCAACCAATTTATTGTCAGTATCTTTCTGGTTTCTTTAGAACCATTTTATTTTCCATATTTAGTGGAACCTATTGATGATCGACGTATTCTAATTTAAAAGTTTAACTTAAAGTGAGCATTATTCTTGAACTTACTAACAATCTATATATGAGCATTATTCCAAGAGTCTATGGAGCGATTTTGATTTAAGTAGTATAAATGTTTTTTTTAAGTAAAAGGTCTTATCATCATCATACAAGGGAAGAACATCACAGATTAACAACGAACCAACATCAGTAGGAGCTCCCTCTAACCAAAGAAAACAATTTGGCTAATGCATGCAAAACTAATTTAGCCAGCTTTAAAAACAAAGGCTTGCCCGTCATCTGAGACGGCCTTAATCTCAGCCAATAGCTAGTTTTCCAAGAATCAGATTAATGATTCAGCTCACCTCCTTTGCCAAATGTCAAGCCTTCAAAATAGGCATTACTTCTAGAAATGGCCAACGGCCGGATCGGCCACGCACGTTCAAATTTCTTAGGCTCAGCAAGGCCCATTGAATTGGAATCAAATGACCTGTGTAGGGCTAAGCTAATGGACAGTGCTTGGGTCAGTCCATGAGCCCATCGTCTTAGTATTAATGGGCTAGTTCAAATAGTTCAATGGGCGAAGCTGTAGGCCCTTAAAAATAAATTTTTTTTATAAAACTCTATAAATAAATTTTATTTATAATGTTTAATTTAATAAATTAAAATAAAAAAGAATTAAATTATAATATTTTTATTAACGTCAATTTTCATTAAATCAAAATTTAAATAATAATAAAATAAACCAAATATAAATTTATAATTACAAAAACACTATTTTTTCATTAAATCAGATTATAAAATACAACAATGCCAGAGTCCTTGTTGTCTATTTTCCTTCCAAATGAAGCCGAACCGAATCAAATGAAAAAAAATCGTGAGGGCTAAGACAAATTTAGTCACTTGGCATATGAGACTAGCATATTCAATGTAATAGCCCTTCAGAACACCTTATCTTCATATAATGTTCAGCGTTCTAATAAAATTTCGATCCTAAACCCTTGTGAGGAAGCTTTTCTTTGAAAGCATTGAAACTAAATCATGTGAACCTCTAGAGTTAATCACTAGGATCTATGGGGGCCATAACTTTTAATTAAGGCAGTTATTATTACATTAATTTTGTTGATGATCACACAAATTAATAGATATACATATATTAATCATGTTTAAGGTGGTGGCTGAATTTTCTTTGAACTAAATTGATGAACGATTTCACATTCCAATTTTTTAATCCTAGCTTATCCACATAAAATCTGTACTAAGTTTAATTTAAATCATAAAATAACTTTTAATCATGTAAAAAAATTAATGAATACAAGTATGTATCTGCATATCAATCGGCATAATTCTTGAGAAAGAAACAAAATCATGAATATAAATACGTGCTCTTATCTTACACCAAAATGACGAATGTTTAAGTGATTAAAATATTTAATTAATTTATAATTGAGGTTTAATGATGCAACAAAAATGTGATAAGTAAAATTAATCTTAAGGATTAATTTTAAATTCTTAAAATTCATTAAAAAGAGAGTTAGATCTTTAACTTAAAAAATATATATATATTAAAAGATCAAAATCCGTTCAAATTTCCACATCATCTATTTTCAATTTATTGGACAAAAATGTAGCTGGTTCAGTTTTTGAAATTTTGTAAATAATATTTAAAGTTTAGGATAAATTTATATTTTCAACACTAAATGCCTTTAAATTTACAATTTATTACAGAATTTTAACAAATATCTACAATATTTATGTCACTTTTAAAGCCGTAAATTAAGACACTTTAATCGTTCTTATATATTTTTAAAAATAATAAGTACACATAAAATTACAGGAAATTCTTTATAAAGATTAAAGACTGAAATTGAGATACAAATCAACCTTATATAATATTATATAGCCCATATTATTTATTTTTATAAATTAAATTAATTTTGTATTTTATCAATCAATAATATTATATCATATCTGTTTCAGTATAAAGTTTATATATTTAGCATTACGGAAAAAAATTATGTCAGTTTATTATGCTTCTCAAGAAAAATGAATTTTCAAGACTAATTTAATATGTACACAAACAATAATATCAAACGAATAAAAAAGATCATTATGAATCATCATCTGGAGATAAGTTGATCAACTCACTTTGTCATCATTTGGAGACCAGGAGAATATCCAGCTCCTTGCATGTTTAAAATGAGATAATCCAGCATCTCGTAAATTGAATCAGAGCAAGAATGTGCTTTATCACCAATGCAAAAACAATGGGTGTTGCCATAAATGCTAATCCAACTGCAACCAGGTGACTTCTTTATACCCCTGTCTTTCATAATTGTTCTCACTTCAGCTACAGCATCCCATCTTTTGGAGGAAGCATACAAGTTGGATAGTGAAACATAGTTTGAAGGATTCTGTGGTTCCAACTGAATAAGGGATTTATAAGCCAAATCCTGCATCTCAGTATTCCCATGTATTACAGACGCACTAACAAGAGCTCCCCACACACTCGGACCAGGCTCAACAGGCATTGTTTTAATGAAATCAAGTGCTCTATCAAACTGGCCTGCTCGACCTAACACATCGACAACACAAGCACATGTCTCAATTGATGGCTTAATCCCATATATGTTTACCGCTGAGTTATAAATATTAAGGCCTTCATTTGTCAATCCTGTCCTCCCACAGGCAGAAAGAACTCCCACTATTGTTATCATGTCTGGTTTTTTCCCAAGGGAAAGCATCTTGTTGTATAATAAGACAGCTTCCTCTCCTTTTCCGTGTAGTCCATATCCTGAAATTATTGAACTCCACGAGATTGCATCTTTATGAAAAGAACTGTCCTCAAAGAGTTGCCTTGCACAATTCAGGCTACCACATTTGGAATACATATCTATTAAAGCATTGCCTAAAGACACATCTGGATTCAACTCCTTTCTAATTGCAAATCCATGAATTTGCTTCCCATCCATTAGATAGCCTAGTGAGCTACAAGCAGGAAGAACACTCACAAGTGACACTTTGTTAGGTTCTACTCTATCTTTCACCTGCATTTCACGAAAAAGAACCAATGCTTCATCCAGAGCTCCATTCTGTACACAACCTTTGATCATTGCCGTCCAAGCATAAACATTTCTAAATTTCATTTGATCAAATACTCGTCTCCCCATAACAAGGTTATTACTTCTTGAATACATATCGATCAAACAACAGTCCAAATGCAAATCCGAATCCGAAGTAATATCCAAATCATTCCTCATTATATAACAATGAAGGTCCCTACCACAATCCCATTTCCCAGCATTATTAACATTACTCCCACATAATGGCAAAAGACTTGAAACAGTAAATGCATCAAATTTGACTCCATCAATCTGCATATCCCTTACAGTTTTCCACAGATCCTTACCAAAACTAAAATCCCCTGAATTCACACACCCAGCAATTAAGACATTCCAAGAGCCGGCATTTCTTTGAGGCATTTCATCGAACATACACAAGCATTCCCTAATTTTTCCACATTTAACATACATCGACATAAGAGAATTGACCACAACAACCTCCTCAAGAAAACCAGATTTTATACCCTGCCCATGAATCAACTTCCCTACATTTATGTCCTTGATTTCACCGCACACTTTCGCTATTATTGCAAGTGTAAAATCATCTGGCGAAACATCGCTACAACACATATTATTAAACAACTCAAAAGCCGCTTTGTATTCATGGTTTTTGACATATCCACTGATCAAAGAGTTGTATAGATACACGCTCTTGTGTAGATTTGAGTTAAAAACGAGGTGTGATTGAGTTACGAGCCCGCATAGAGCGTAAGCAGTGATGAGTTTTGTGATTACAAATGGGTTTGAATTGAGACCAAAAGAGATGATTTGAGTGTGGGATTGTTTAGTGAGTTGCAGAGATCGGTGTGCGATTGAAAGTTGAAGAAAATGAAGCACATTACCAGAAGTATAACAACGGGAGCTCGCGAAGGTAACCGTGTTGCGTGCAGAAAAGACGATCATCAGAGTCAGAGAACAGAACAGAGTGTTTGGAGAATGCCAATGAATTTCAGCTTAAACCGTGTTCGAACGTTTTGGATTGAACAACGTAGCCGCATAACCAACCTAACGGGATTAACCATCACTTCCAAACCAAACGTTCATGTTACATGTCTTTAAATTTGCCATTTCGTAAGTCCACGTGTCGATCCCTTAAAATTTTGTTTTTAAATTTGACTTAAATTTTATTTCAACTCTTGTATTGTATGGATCTAAAATTTTACATGGAAATTGAATGGATTTTACAGTTTTTATTCTATGAGTCTGTCAATTAATTAATAAATTGAAAAGAGAGGTGGTTGTTAATTGAGATGACCGGCAATGAAGTGATATTGGGTCTATGCAAATACAATCCCTCTTTATTTAATTATTCTTTGCATATCAGATAAGGATGGATTGTGGTCGAATGTGAACATAGCATGTATTTTCCTTGACAATTTAATAATATCAAAATTTTCGGAAATCAGAAAATTGATTTTGCAAATAAGATCAGTGTAATTAATAAAATATATTTCGTTTTATTTAAAGTTTTTATAACTCTTTCTTTGCAATTTTGTGTTCTTTCATTTCATTTTTATAAGATTAAAAATATTCAAAATTATAACAAAGAAATTTAGAATTATTACAAAAAAAATAAATAAATAAATTTTAAAATATATAGTACAATTAAATATACTCCTATATTATTGTCGTAACTCGATTTTATTCTCTTTAAATTTATGCATATTTTATAAATAAAGCTTAAGTTGCCAAATTTGTGATAATAAGATGAGGTTCAATTTTTAAGTCATCTGTCAAAATTATTTGATAAGTTTGTATCTTACTTTGAAGCGCTGAATTTTGATAGTGATATGTCTATATTTTCAAACTAATCACTAAAATAATTCTGAAAAACTTATCAATAATGTGAGTATTTATTATTTTTTTTTTTTACTTTTATATTTAATAGCTGAACTAGTTTACATAGATATTACTATTATTTTACTTTTTTCTCTATTATAAAAATATGTAATCATTTTCTCTATTTATAAAATTGAGTTGAAAGAATTTTAACTATTAGAAATCATATCAATAATCATTTATATATTTTGTAAGGTAGTTTTGTTGCTCTTGGATAAGTAGTTAATAACGATAATCTGTTAGATTTCAGTTCGATATAATTAAATATGGATGAAATCTGCTAAAAGTGCATGATAAATTTTCTACACTTCCTGTAAATAGCCTGGTGAAAATATATAAAATTAGAACGACTACATTAAGGATACTTATAGATAACAGTATCCCTCAAGACATAAGATGGTTGATTGAAGTAAAAATTTGATTAGGTGGATAATCTCCTAATCTCTTTATTGCTCACATGCCTGATTTAGATAAAAATTCTTACTCTAAAAAAGGACAATCAAAAAAATTACAAGTTTATCACAGGTGTACTGTTGATGTCATCCAAATTTTAAAAAATAAAGTCGCCATCTATCCAAATAATGGTAGAATAGATCACCTAAAAAAATAATTATTAGATTCTAAGTTCAGGGGGT
>JAWDEX010000010.1:7509996-7528815 GCA_035221805.1 Trichilia hirta | reverse complement strand
TATTTATTTATTATATGATTTGTAGGGTAATTATACCCCTATTTGTATTTTATTTTCTTTAATTTATGTGAAAAAATTTAT
Source organism: Trichilia hirta (assembly GCA_035221805.1). Lineage (NCBI taxonomy): Eukaryota > Viridiplantae > Streptophyta > Magnoliopsida > Sapindales > Meliaceae > Trichilia > Trichilia hirta. The sequence continues at coordinate 7,528,734 of JAWDEX010000010.1, read as the reverse complement.
TTTTATAAGTCATTTATTTCATGCCCTTCAAATTCAGCATTACTATAGGGTGATTATGCCCCTACTTTTATTTTTTTAATTTATGTGAGAAAATTTATCTATATAAGTCATTTACTTTATGTCATTTATATTCAATACTTTTGTCAAATATTTATGTCCCTATGCTTATTTTTTTCTTTTTTTTTAATTTATGTGGAAAAATTTATCTCCATAAGTCATTTATTTTGTGTTATTTAAATTCAACACTTTTATAGGATGTTTATGTTCTTATTTTTATTTTTTATTCTTTGCTTTACATGAGAAATTTCATTATATAAGTTATTTATTTTATATCTTTTAATTTCAGGACTTTTGTGAGATATTTATATCCTTATTTTTATTTTTTATTCTTTACTTTACATGAAAAATTTCATATGAATAAGTTATTTATTTTATATTATTTAAATTCAGTACTTTTGTGGGATGTTTATGTTCCTATGCTTGTTTTTTTTTTCTTTGCTTTAATTCATATGAAAAAATTCATCTCTATAAGTTATTTATTTTATGCCATTTAAATTCAACACTTTGTAGGATGTTTATGTCCCTATTTTTATTTTCTGTTCTTTACTTTACATAGAGAATTTTATCCTTATAAGTTATTTATTTTTATATTATTTAAATTCAGCACTTTTTGGGATATTCATATCCCTCTTTTTATTTTCTGTTCTTTACTTTAGATGAAAAATTTTATCTCTATAAATTATTTATTTTTTATACTATTTAAATTCTACACTTCGTGGAATGTTTATGTCCTTATATTTATTTTCTATTCTTTACCTTATATGAAAAAGTTTATTCCCATAAGTTATTTATTTTTATGTAATTTAAATTTAGCATTATAGTAGGGTATTAATTCCTATATATTCTTTATATTATTCTATCTTTATTTAAAATATTTAAATTTAAATCTTGTAAATATTTAACATTTATATTAATTATATATATGTTATTTGATTTATGCATAATTCATTATTGTATAAAATTCATGACATTTTATTGTTAATAAAGACTAAAAAATAAACCAAGATGGTAGAATATTTTTAATGTTCTCCCTTCTTTTAATTAAAATTTTTCAATTAAAAAAAAAGGTTAAGACGGCAGAATATTTTTAATATTCTCCATTCTCTTAGTAAAATGATAAAAGAAATAATAATAAAATAAAATTAGAAAAAAAGAGGAAGTAAAAAAATTAACTAAGACGGCGGAATATTTTTAATTTTTTTCCTTCTCTTAATTAAATATTTTCAACTACTAAAAAGGATAAAACGGTAGAATATTTTTAATATTCTCTCTTCTCTTAACTCAATATTTTTGAAAAAATTAAAACGGCATAATATTTTTAATATTCTCCTTTCTCTTAGTAAAAATTATAAATAAAGGTAAATTTAAAAAATTAAAATTTAAAATTAATATTTTTAGTAATTATTTTTTACGAAAGTTGTGAGGTGTCTAATACCTTCCTCACACTTAATCTACTTCTCAAATTTAGAATTTAATAATTTTTTTAAATAATTTATTCTACCATTATTTAGATAAATAACAACTCTATTTTTACGTTTAAATTATGAAAAACGTCAACATTCATAACCCACTCTATCATCTCAAAAAACTTATCACTTATTAATTTTTTTCGGTGCTTAATTAGTTTAATTGAAAAGCTTCACATAAAATCATCTTTATTTTATTGGATAATATTTTACCAATTTTATATTTCCATCTAGAATTATTGTTTATTACGAACAAAGCCATCTTCACTCGAAACAATTGGCCACTAACCTATGGTTATTACTTATTAATTATTTTGCAGTTTAATTAATTGAATGTTTCCATCGAATCATAGTTTTTTATTTAGTAATATTTATCAATTTTCTACATTCATTTATAACAATTATTAGATATGAACATTCGCCTCATAGCTCTTAGAAATTTAATATTGAATTCCAGTAAGAGTTAAGTTCATGTACAGATTGAAAAAAAAAAAAAAAAAATCATATTATGGATTTATTTAATTAAGGATAGAATTTTGTTTGCTTAAATTTTTAATTATCGTCAAAAATGCAATACTAGGTATGGCTCATTTGACCGATTTGGCCTCTTATAATGAAAGTGAAAAATAAAGGTACTGATTCTCCGGTATCAATTTTAGAATAAAAAAGAATTTAATTTATTTTTATTTATAGAAAAAATAAAAAATAAAAATGAGCCTTTAAGTGTTTAGAGAGAGAGAGAGAGAGAGAGTTTCACTCATTTTAAAAATTAGAGAAAAGTCGTGTTAATTAAATATAAAAAATAGTAATAGCGGAGTTTATCTAAAAATTATATATGAAAGATGGTTAATAAAAAAAAGCTCGTATTAACAAAATAAGCAAGATTCTTGTTTATGACTAGTTTATTTTTTTTTTATAATGGAATGGATAGTTTAAAATTTGTTCAGAAAACAACAAAAACTTATAATATTCCATGTAAAATTGATCACTTTATTAAATTAAAACTCGTACATCAAAGTTTGGATTGCATGTTTTACAACCCAAATTTCACACCATAACAAGGCTCCAGCTTTTTCAACTTCCTTCGATTTCAGTACTCAATTAAGCACACGAAAAGAAAGTCCCAACAAAATTAACAAAAGGGAGTAACTAAATTGTGCAAAGTAGCTTTGGTTGTAGCCCATGCAGCAGCTCCACCAAAATTTCCATGAAAATCATCCAAATTCCACAAACCATCCCACAGAATTTCCTCATTTGAGGTTTCTGGAACAATAGCATTGTTGCCATTAGGAATGGAATTGTAGAAGAAAGCGTGATGTTCATCGTTTGTATGAGGATATGCAGTACTTCCCACACTTTCTTGCCTCGGAGCCTGAGGTATATATGCTGCTCTGTGCTCGTTTTCATCGAGCAACAACATGATTTTTTTCATGTCAAATTGGTTGAGTTGAAGCTGTTGCTGTTGCTGTTGCAGCAGCTGCTGCTGCTGCTGCTGTTGATGAAATTGTTGCCTCTTCAGAAATCGATTCTTCACCTTGTCAGATTCATCAGAAGAGATTTTGGCCTTTTTCTTGAAATGGGTCCTCCAATAATTCTTGATTTCGTTATCAGTTCTTCCGGGCAAGCTACGAGCAATTGTTGACCACCTGATCATTAATTGATTTAGCTTAATTATTCTTTAGGAATATGAAGTCCCATTTGCTGATATATAGTAATTAATTTGAGTAAAAAGAATTATATATTTACCTGTTTCCCCACCTAGCGTGCAGCTCTAGAATTATGCTCTCTTCATGTGGGGTTATCTGCCCTCTCTTAAGGTCTGGCCTCAAATAATTTACCCACCTCAGCCTGCAACTCTTTCCATTCCTTCTCAATCCTGTACACCCCAAAATAGATACAAATTGCAAAAAATTCTAAATTGAAAGAAAAATCATTCACTTATGCACGAAACAAATGAAGCATAACGGCCGCCTATTCATCTTGGTAAATTCTTAACATATGCAAAAAATTTCAAGGAAGTTTAGTGCTTCATATATTTTGGTATACCTGCAAGCCTTGCAACAGAATTCCATCTTCCTTCCCCATGCAACGTGACATATTCAATAAGAAGCCTATCTTCTTCAGCTGTCCAAGGACCCTTTCTCCAGCCTTCATCGATGATACCCCAACCCATTTGTGATCCTGCCATCATTCCCAAAGACATGTGAACACAACCCAAAAAAAAAAAGTGCAGCAAAAGCTTTTGTATTTTGTTAAACAAGCAATTGGTTATAAGTTTAGCTATTAATTTAGCTAGCTAGCTAGCAAGGTAAAGTTTTTGTCGTCCAAATTCTATGGCACTTTGGGGTAAGAGTGTGTTGCATATTTATATACGCACTAAAGCATTAGCTTTTTTGCTTCATTCCATCAGTCGATTGACTGTCCTTTTCAAAATCATCCATATCCTTTCTCCTGTATAAGGTTACTTCATGCTTGTGATTTCTAGGATACCATTATCACTTGTTAAATGACTTAAAAACCATTTCATCATATGGATCTTGATAAAAAAAATACCATATCAAACGGTTGTGATGCTTTCACATTTAGTATTGAATAAAGGGGCATTTGCAAAAATTAAAAAGAATGTCAAGACATTGGGTGACATGTTCTAATAAGGGATCAAATGGAATTAGAATATATTTGGTTGATGCTAAAGTAAGATAAAGAGCAACACGAATCTAATATCCTTAAGCCACGTATAAAATAGGGCCAATGCATCGAAACAAGAAGAATGAATAGCTATAAAGCATAGTCCGAGAAGCAAGACATAAAATATTAATTGGGAGGTCGATCCTTTTGACTTGAAATTGGCTAAGACCAGTGGACTTTCAACAGCTGTTGAATTAATGTTCTTCTTAGGGATATCGATACATTTAATCTTCATTAATTCTTAATAAAATAGAATTTGTTGGATACCATATTGGGTATTGGGCTCATTAAAATATTCAGGCTATCGATCGTTGTGGTACGTCATATAGTGGACAGGTGGTCTCCTTTATCACGTTCTCGTAAGAGATTTGTTTAGTCGACAAATGAACGTACAAATCTTCCATACTCGAGCTCTTAGATTGACACATGTAGCTTAGGAATACTATTTTTTTATTAAACCAGGTATAGAGTTTGATAATTATAACAAAAATCAGGTGATTACGTGGGATGATATGTCTTAGCTAATTAATGTGATTAGATTCCTATCAATTCCTAGTGTCTGCAAAACTTACATTATTAAGCAATTAAGTACGTACCCATAATAAACAAGAACAAAAGCATGACACAAAACAAACGGGTAGAGACCATAATTTAATTATAGAGATAGAATGAGTATGTAATAAGTTATAAAATTGAAAGTCACCAATTTAATTTATATAAACTTAATAGGTATAAATGTTAGTGGGTAATAATAACAATAATAAAGTATAGTTTACTAATACAAAGAGATCACATATGAGATCATTTACATGTCTTGCATCTAATTTTTATATAGTTTAAAGATGTTTGATATTTATATTTTTTTTTTTTATTTATTGACATTGTCGATTTATCTTAAGATTATGTGCCTTTAAAATTGTCATATATCTTATTAAAATGGATGGAGTGCTAGGTATTGTTAGACCATATTTTGCTCAAGATTTGGGGATGATGTGCCCTAACTCACCAATTATTTACAACTAGTTGGTGATGAAGTGTACAATAGAAGATTAAACATAAAATCAATCACTGAGCATATTTTTTTGCTTGACCAGTCCATTTTTACCAGCTTCAATATCAACTTACAACTTAAAAAATTACAACTAAAATTTCAAGAGGAAGACTACTACTATTGATTGGCCAATTGCCCTTATCTTCCTTCTAGCCAATGGCACCGTTTGGCAATTTTTCGCCAACTTAGTAGCATGAAAAATGCATGTTCTCATCTGTCACAACATCAATCTCTTAATACAAGAGATTAATTAATTGAATTAGATACCAATAATCCTTGTTTTGTACGGATTTAATTACTAATAAAAAGTGAATCTTAAAATACATGTACTGCTTAAACTTTGATTAACAGCTAAGCATATGCGATCTTTAAATTAATTGCTGAAGATCTCATGTGGTTCATTGCTTGTCCTCTTGCTTTTGGGTGTCTTGTCAAAGTAGATTAGGACGGAGGTTTTTGCATGCTGTGGGGTTACAACAAACCATTAATTAACATTTTTTTTTTCTTAATTGCAAGGGAATGTTGAGGCATGCTTATGAGTTTCTAGAAACCGTAGATTTTTTTAATCAAAACATTAGAAAAAATTAGATTACAATTGATATTGGATGTGTATGGAAGTATGTTCAATATATTCCAAAAATTCGTGTGTATATATATAGACACACACATACACACTGTCTATCTTTTGTCGAGTATTTCTTTATATTGAAAAGCATTCCAATTATTATTTCAAATAGCATCCATAAAATGCTTGAGAAAACATGCAATTTAATGTATTTTCCATGCTTTAAAAAGGTGTACATATTTTATTAAAAATTAATTGGGTCATTTTATTTTATCATATAGAAACAAATATTTTCTATGTACTTCAATCCAATCCAACATTAGCTGTAACAGATTAAAAGAAACTTTTCATAAATTAATTTAAATCACTTTTCATTCTATCAAAACTACTTTGGTATGCTTCCTTAAAGTTTTTCTTTTATAATTAAACAAGAATAATGAAGAACATCATAAGATGCTTCAAGGGATCAAAGCACTTTATAAATTAACTAGTTCTATACAATTAATTTTAAAAATCACTCAAACATTGCGTAATGCCTCCTCCTTTTTGAACAATTTCAATCAACAAAATAAACAAAGTTCAAAAAGCCATTTTAGTCAGATTTCACTACGAGTGGAGCCAATAGATAATAAATAATTAATGAGTTAATCTTTTTGGATTTCTTGTTTTTGATAGGATTGTGTTTTGGTTTTTTATTGTAAAAAATCGAAAGGAGTACTGAATTAGTATGATTTGGGGATATTAATAACACGATTATATCTACTCATAAGATTACAATACTGTAATTAGCATGATTACAAGATCTTAATTATACATTTAATTATATTAATTTACTCTATTAATTGTTGGGTGAATATTTGATCTTTACAGTAAGCACAAGCATGATAAATGCACGATCGGTCCAAATTAATTGCTTGGCTCAACAATTTATCATATTCGAGAAGGATGTTTTTATTGAACTCTTATTCGTTCCACAAATTTGTATAAATTAAAATTACATATAAAAAAATCTTGAATTAATTCATAGAAATAGAATTGTTAATTTTAATCCTTGCAAATTTTCGAATTTATAATTTAGCCCCTCAATATTACTATTTTTAACTTCACCCTTTCATAATGATTTGACAATCATCCACTTGACCTTAATAGAAAAACATTATTGAACTGAAGAGTTGTTTATTATGGAGTATTTTCGTATAAGGGACTAACATGAAATTAACCTTCAAATTTTTTTCATTCCAAGGGCAAACAGTAGCTTGCTTGGTTGATGTTTAATATTTTATCTTGTAATAAGCACGAGGGAGGGAGTGCCTTCTGCGTCAGTTAATTTAATTAATAAAAAATTTTAAAATAATATAAAAAATTTAGAATTTAAATTTTAATCATACTGATGAAAAAAAAAATTTGAGTTTTTTTTCTTATAATATTGATAAAGCACATAAAGAATCCCATATTTCTTATTATCTTTTTCATATTTTTAGTTAAATGTCTTGTATTATAATTTTTAACTATTTAATTTATAAAAATATAAAAAAATTTAAAGTATGTAACGAATAAAAATTTGAATCTGCACTTGACAGCCGCAATACCATAAATTTGCCCCTTGATATGACCACCCACTTCTGATATTTTCTAAAAGTAATTTTTTAAATATAATGGATAAAAAATTATAAAAATTACACAACATTCAACTTAATCTGTAATTATGATGGAAAAAAATCTTGAAAATGATTGGATAATGTTTCATCTAATATGTTTGGTACTTTAAAAAAATTATTTTTAAGCTAATCTTTTCATTATTTGACAAGATAAATAATAAAAATAAATTATTTATTAATTTGCAACTAGTTTATATAATCGAGTAATGTACTTGACCAATAATAATGTAATGTTTTATTAAGTCCATAATCACATCATTATAATATAGAAATTATAAAAATAACACCAACCTATAAAGTGTAATTCCTATCTTTTTAATAATATTTAATTTACCATATTAATTATTTAAATTGTAAACTTACTGACATGCTACACCATCACCCGAGCTTGGTATAATAATTTACTTAATATAAATGATTTTTCAAAATGTATACATATTAAAATAAAATTAAAATATTTTATTATATTATATTTACAATAATTAGAATATTGAATAATATTATATATACATATTTATCATCATTTGATTAACTGCTAATTTTTTTATCAATTATTTTTTTTAATAAAAAATTAATAGTAACTTTATTTTACAATAAATATAAATTAAAAATTTTAATTCACTTTAAATTTGGATCCCACCTTATTGGGTTTTAGTTGCTCACTTTTATGTCATAATTAAGAAGGAGAAATCAAGTTGTTATCCTCATCCCATGCAGTCCCATCACAAACCATAAAGAAAAGGGAAGGTTTGGATTGATTATTATATGTAAAAATCAAATATAATAATCGATTACTCATAGCACGTTAATGCACTAATAGGCTTCACATATAGTGATGCTATGCTTACAGAAATTAATTCATAGTTTTATAGTTGAATTAAATATTATTATTTATTTTATATTAAAAAAAAACTTTGTTTATAATACAGAAACATAAATTAGAGAAACTGTTCAATAAAATATCTAATATAATTATATTATATTTTATAAAAACAACAATGATAGTTCTTAACTCTGACATTGATTATGGGTAACTTAGATTATCAATTATTATCATTAATAGATACATAAACAGATAGATAGTTATTAATTTTTAGGATAAAGGGATTTTAACTTGGAATTTTCAAGTTCAAAAAAAGGTGTGATAGTTATTTGGTCACAAATAAATAGGAATATTTAATAATTATAAATATTAGTTAAAAATATATTTGATGACTAATGTAAATACTTATTTTTTAATTTATATTTAACTTCAAGTAATTTAATTTTATAATAGTTATAAGTTGGAAGTTATAGTCTCTTATTATTAAATAAAGTCTAAATTATTGCCAACAACAGTTAAAAATGTTAATTAAAATTGGTTTTAAATTATATGATACTTTTAGACCATATTAATTAATGAATACAACATCATTTAAAATTAAAATTTATAATAAAATTTAAGATATATAATATTACTCGTATAAATAATATGAATTTAGTAAAAATTTTGCAATAATCAAATTTATTTATTGTTGTTAAATTGATTTTTTCTTACTGAACTTTTACAAGATAAGTTATTTGAAGACAGTTAACTAGGAATAACAAAAAAAAATTCATTAATTGTGCTCTTTGTCGTAGTTCGAAAAGCAAGAAAAACGCGAGGGGTTTGGTAAAACTTTTTTTAAAAACTTGGACGGTGCCTTTTATTTAAGTCTTCATCTAACAAAAAATAAAAAATAGTATTTAGATAAGTATAAATTAATTGAATATATTACTAAGAATCGGTCTCTAAAAGATATTGATCAACGAATTAGTTAATTAATTAATTAATTAGGTAAAGGTTACTATGAATTGGCTGTAGCTGTAGTGCACCATAACAACAATTTGAGCTGATTGTATTGACTGAAGATTCTGCAATAGCATTGACCGTAACCATCAAAGCTGGTAAAAAGATATTAAAATAGGATAATTAGATATTAGAAAGATCATTAGTTCATGTCATTAATTAGTAAAAATAATAATTAATTAATATTCGATAATTATGAACTAAGTAAGATGAAGAGCACCAATGGAGCAAATGGGTCAATTTGATTCTCCAAAACCTTTGACTGTACCTTCCCAAAGAACATGGCCAATCGAAAATGGTGCTTGCAAGCAAGAACAAATCTTCGAATTGATGATGATCATTCATTCATTCATAATAATATTAGGTTTTGCATTTCATTTTCATGACTTTTTGTTAGATATATATCCAATAATTCTCAATTTCAAACGTGCATCATCATGATTTATTATCCGTCCCAAACACATGCCCAAAAGGTATTACTGGGGGAAAAGGTGTTTGGAAGAAATTAATTCTTATGATTGAAATTTTCAAATTCTAAGTAAAATTGATTTATTAAAATGTTACTCAAATGAAGATCTTATGTTTAAGAGTTCAGATATAAGTGAGTAAATTAACGAAATAAAAAAAAATATATATACACAATATGAAAAGATGTTTTAAAAATTAAATAAGTTTAAATTATTATTATTATTATTAAATACTATTTTTTTATATTTAAAATCGTGTCCTCTTCTTTCATTTGAAATAAATATGACCATTATTTTTTTTTTCAGCAAGAAAAACTAATGCATTTTGTTAGAAACCTGGCAACCTAAATTTCTATACTTAAAATTGATTAATTTATTAATTCCATCCTTTTATTTTAAACCTTATCAACATCAAATGCTTTTGAAATAGAACACATTGAGGAAAAAGATGATAGTCATCAATCTACTCTTCAATGGCTTGCGTTGTATTGCACTACCAACTAATCATCCAATTTGTGTCCCCCTTTTACAGAACTCACACTCTACCCATTTCTAATCTTTTTTCACTTAACATTCATTTTATTTGATTGCCCATTTCAATCTCAAGTACCTTTCTCCTTATTTTGACCCAAATATCTAGCCTTTTTGGACGCACCAGTGTGAAGGTGAGGATTATTATGCCTCTAGTGATATATGTATGGTCAATCAAATTAATTTGGGTAGGCAAGTATTCCCATCAATTCATCTTTTCAAATTAATCCACCTTCGTTGCTGTCATACCAAGTAAAAATATGTAGGAATTTTAGTTTCTTACTCTTAATTATGTCTTTTTGAATTGACATACACGATGAACTTTGTCTTTATACTTCATTGCTATGAGGATGTATAAAATTAAGTCTATGATCACTTAGAGTTTAAGCAGATTAAAAAACATAATTATATTCAAACTCTTAATAACATTGTTATAAACTTGTAGTCGCTTTGCTGAAGAATAATTGTGATTGCCTATATTAATATTATCATTAATTACAAGCATTATTTTTATTTTTGAAAATATTACAATGATTTATTTGGCCATAACTTAAGAGAAGAATTTTAAAATCTAAAAATTAAAAACAAACAGTAGGAGATATATCGTTTTCAAAAACTTTAAGAATTAGGTAAACAATGATTTCTGACTCTCGAATTATCAATTATCATAATTTACAAATGGAAGCAACAAAATTATAAATAATTATTGTAAAAATACAGCACTGCATGTAATTTAACGAATTTTGTCAATGTAAGAATTTTCTCACTTGCCATATTTTCTTACTCATAATTATAAGATTATATATAATGGGATGGAACTTTTTCAAGAATATTTTCTTGTAATCTTTTGCCTTTTTATTATTATTCATAAAATTAAGTTAGTAATAAAATTATTTGTTTTAATTTATTGGGGTTAATAGAGCTAATAGATGAATTTAACGAAATATTTAAAATTAAAAAAAAAAAAAGAGTGAGAATGAGATAGAAAAATAGCAAAATAAGTGAGGCTTACAAAATATTATATTTTCCCTACCTATTGATAACAACAGCTTTGTTTAACCAACTTCGGAGGTATTGATTTAATCAACGGATTAAAGTCCATTGTATAATATTTCGAAATCATGAAGACACAGTCCGGATAATTATATACAGCGAAGGTAATGGGGAAGTATCACATTTTTCACTCCGTTTTTTATTTCAGTCCCATTTTCGAATTTATTTATCAATAAATTTAATAAGATGAAGATAGAGAATCCTGATGTGAGAGATGAATTCTCATCTCTATTTTATTTTCTCATTTTTTTTTAGTATGTTTTCAGTATTTTTTATAATGAAAAAACTAAAAATTTAATTAACTTAATTAAAAACGTTATTAACATAAAATTAAATAATATTTTCAAATAATATAAAAATGTAATAACAAAATATCATGATATATAATTATACTTTAATATATAAAATTCAATTTATAATATATATTACAAATATAGCGAACATGGGATGAGAGTAATAAGCCAATTCTCACTCTAATAAAATGATGGGATGAATTTCCTCCATTATTAATCCTATTTTTCATAAATTTATTTAAAACATTTTTATTTAAAATGGATTTCGTAAAACCACAAATCCATAAAAGTCTTTGTTAATTCTAATTATAAAATATAATTAATTATTAATGAACACCAAATAAATGTTTTCAATATTAGTCTAATCTTTTACTCTATCTTTATTTTTCATATGCCATAGTTTCTCAGTTCAGTTTCCTCTAATATTTTAAATAGTTTTTATATACTTTTACTACATATGTATTTAAAATTGAACAGTACATTTCACTTACAATTAAAATAAACAAATAAATGAATTACAGTAAATAAAAGACCCACAAACATATCATATGTTAAAAAAGATAAATTATACATGATTGATAAAATCTTTTCATAAATTTTATGCTTCATATAATAAAAGCTTGTAATATATGACTAACCCATAATTCTGTGTCACATATATTTTTATTAATTCTAAAATATATTGAAATATTGTTTAACTAATTTTGTATGTATAAAAGATATACAAGTCATCACATTATTAAATGTCATATTAATAATGCAAAATATTAAATTTAGGACATAAAATTTGCTAATAATATGTTAATCATCACGTATTTGACATTTTTTAAAATTGAATTAAATTCAAGATTATGCAAATTTAATATGAAAAATAATTAATTTAATTTAAAAAGTGCATATGGTTGTATCAATTATTAACGACTTATTTTGACGTTATGATTAATGAATCTAATAAATATGTGCAAAATATTAAAAATTAAAAAAACTGCTAAAACAAAACGTGGGAGATAACAAAAAAATTCTACTAATAATATTTAAGTTTTATTCAATATTTGATAAGATTTTTTTTTTTCATAAACTCATATTTTAATCATACATTAAAAATTTCCATTTGTTCAAAAATAAAACTTTAGAAAATTATACACATGTTTTTGTAACTAAAGAATAATGATAAAAATATAATTTTTTATAAATAAACAGAGATGGAGTAATTTGTACTGATTAATAAAAATATAAAAATTATATAAATTATATGATAATTAATACTGTGATTCCACTTTAGTTTGTGCAGAATTATTTGTACAAAATATTTATATTTTTACATTAATCTATAAATAAAATATATAACTCTTTTTTTCTCATTGCTTTTTTCCCTTTTTTATTTCTCATAATTTATTTTTTTAAACTATAAATGATATTATCTTTTTAAGATTTTTATATTAATAAAAATATATAAACATGACTTAATAAATATTGAAGAAAATTGATATGTATATATAAAATTATAACTACAGTTTGTGAAAATTATTTCCATTTTTCTTTGCCCAAAAGATATAGTTACCGTCAACTTAAAGTTAAATTTTACATGAATTGGGATTATTGCTGACGTGTCATAAATATGAGTTGATCTATGGGCCAGTGTGGGCCTCAAAAGGATGTCTCATTCTTGGGCTCGTATTTCATCCTTTGGCAGATAATATATTAGAAGGAAGAATCAAAATATTTGTACAAAATATTTATATTTTTATATTAATTTATACATAATATATATAACTTTTTTTTTCTCATCGCTCTTTTGCTTTTATATTTCTCATAATTTATTCTTTTAAATTATAAATGGTATAATCTTTTTAAGATCTTTTGTATTAATAAAAATATATAAATATGACTTAATAAATATAGAAGAAAATTGATATAAAAAAAATTATAACTACAGTTTGTGAATATTATTTCATTCTTTTTACCCAAAAGATATAGTTATCATCAACTCAATGTTAAATTTTACATGAACTGAGATTATTGCTTACCTGTTATAAATATTATTTGATTTATGGGCCAGTGTTGAGTTAGTGGGCCTCAAAAGAATATCCTATACTTGGGCTGTATTTCATCCTTTCGCAGGTAATACATCAGAAGGAAGAGACAAAATAAGAAATCCGAAAACAGAACGCGGAAAAGCAAAACCCTACGGTATCAGCCTTTCCGAACTCGGTTGCAAGCAAACCCTTTTGTGTTTTGGAACTTATTTGTCATCCAGCGCAAGCACCTTTATGAATATCCTCTCTGTTTCTGCCGACAAGTAACGGGTGCTTTCTCTATCCTTGATCTATACTTTTTTTGCTCCTTTTAAGTATATTTGATTGATAATTTCTTGAATGGATTGTTCAACATCATTCTGCGAATTTATATGCTTCAATCCACAATTTGTACTGTATGAAATAGATACTATTTCTCTTTTACTTGGCTAGATTTTTTTTTTCTCATTTTAGCTGGAGTAAAGTTCGAAGATTTTTTAACCCATAGGTATGCATTTTGTTGTATATTTTGCATTGAAAGTATTTTCAATTTTCGTTCTCAAGCAATGATATTAAGAATAGGTAATAAATTTAAGAAAGTAATTTTATGTATCTCATTGTCAGGTTAGGTTTGACGTGGGTTTTAGGTATTTTGTGATAACTAACTGTAAAAGGACGGAGGCACCAAAAAGATTTATAGATGGCAGAAATTCCCATGGGTACGCATATCTGTAGGGATCTGCAAAAAACAATTGTACCCTCCCTGGACCATTTTACTGCTAAACCTAACATAACAGCGACACCAACCACCAACACCTACACACGCCACCACCATTCCAGCAACTTACGGCTGCCAATTCAGCCACTGCATCATCCCATTCATGATTCTAGCCCAACCTCGCCACCACGCCAAACTGCGATTCAGTCATGGTGCTGACCATTTGACCACTCCTTTGCCTCCTTTGCTGCTATCCGAGTATTGTTAACTTATTATTGAGTATGATGTCTTCTCCTTTCAATCATTTTAGAATTGATATGTGCTTGAAATACTTGATAGTTGATGCTGTTGATATTAGTATCACTGTTTAGATTGTTAAGGGGTGTACATTCTGGAAAGTAAATGAATTTATTTAAGTTGGTATTGTGTAAATGGAGGACCTTCAACTGAATTCATTTCGAATTTTAATGATTAGATATTGAATTAAACTCTCATATTCCTGAAAAAATTGATGGAAAAAGGTCAGAAACCAAGGAAAAATAGACACAACAGTCATAGATTTTTTTTATTCATCTAGAAAATTAAGATGCCATAATCTGGTCTACTTTTGTTAACTTTAGTTTGCAAAGTTGTCTACTTATTCAGCCTTCATACATTTTGGTGTAGATTTTATCTTTCCTCAAGCATGTAAAAATATTCGTACTGGTCTTTAGGAAATCTTTTGCCTCTTCGGATATGGGGCAGAAGTTGGGAGCTTGTCCTCTGATAGAGAGTCTCTTTTCCAGTTTGATTTTAGAGGGAAGGGTGGTGATGGGTGCATCTACACCCCCACAATGCCTTGATAGGTAAATGTTATAGAAAATCTATTTGTTTGTCGGATTGTATATAAGATTTGGTTTATTTTGTGATCTGATTTTATATTGTACCTAATATGTTTGATCCAATGGATGCAATTTATTAGACTGCTTAAATTATTTTGATCCATAAAGAGCAAGTGCAGTTAATGAGTTTCAATTAGAAATCAGAAGTTGTAAACTCAGAATTGCAGTGAATCTAAGACTAGCCAAATTTTGACATCTGAGTTTTTCTTTTGATTTAGTTTGTTACTCGAATCATTCAATGCTACTTGTCGTAATTGGTGTGCTAGATGACAAGGTAGGAACCAAAAAGCATTGAAGTTGAGATCAAAATTTCGTAGATTGTATGAAAATAGAGTTGATGGGAAGCCAACTTGACCTAATTTGGGTAACAAAATGGGAAAATATGTTTTCAATTGTACAACTTAAAAACAAAATCCTAATGGAGGATCTTTAAGTTTAAAATAATTTAGCTCCTTGATATGCCATTTTCTTATTCAAACAACTATTTTGCTTTTGGAGTCTTCTGTTTTTTTTTTCTTTTGATATCTCATTCTTGATGGAGTATTGTTGGTGATTAATATATGAGCAACTAAATCTTCCAACATCTTACTCACATTTTATTTCTTGTCATATTTGCCTCACGTTAAACCTTTTTCAGATGGGGGAAGAAAATAAAAGTCTTGTTAACGAAGATGGTTCTAGTTTTAATCTCAAATCTCTCATTCAGAAGCACTCATTGTTCTTTGATAAGCTGATAGATCTTGTTCCTGTGCGGTTCTATCTACCTGTTGATGATAAAGAAAAGCCATGGTTTCAGGGCCTTAGCAAGGGTGACAAAGATTTGGCAAAGAAAGAATCCAGAGAAAACATTGGAAAAGCTCGAAGAGATCGGTTAGATCCTGAGAAGGCTCATAAAACAACCCTTGATTTGCTGAAGGAAAACTTGGAAAAGGATAAATCAAATGAGAAGAGTGCCGATGAAGAAACAGAGGCTAAACCTATGATATCTGATCTTGAAGGTGATGATCGATCAGTGACTTATGAAGAACTCCGACAACGACTTCATCGTAAGATTGAAGAACTTCGGGCAGGTCGAAATGCTGACGGCTCTGATAAATCAAAGAAGAAGAATGAGAAGAGTGAGAGGAAGAATAATCAGCAAAAGAAACGCAAGAGAGAATCCGGATCCAAAGAAAAGAAATCCACAACTAGTGACTCTTTAAATAAAGTGGAGAACGATATAGAAGAGGCTTCAAAAGAACTTGCATTTAGTCATGTTAAAATTGGGAATAAAGATAAGCAGGGAAATAAGAAAAAAAGGAAACTTTCAAAGTTGAAGGAACTTGAAAAGGCACAGAAATTGGAGGAAGCCAAGAAAGATCCTGAGAAAGGGAAGGTAATTTCAAAGAAGTATTCATGGAAAGCAGCAACCAGTCGAGCTACTGGAATTAAGGTTCATGATAATCCTAAGTTACTGAAACTGAGTATACAGAAGGAGAAGAAGAGACATCAGAAGAATGTTGAGAAGTGGAATGAGAGGGTTGAAATTAGAGAAAAGATGAAAGCTGAGAAGCAGCAAAAGAGATCAGAAAATATAGCTGACAGGATACACCAAAAGAAGATGCGTCGGATTGAAAAGAGGGAGAAAAAGCTTTTGCGACCCGGATTTGAAGGTCGTAGAGAAGGTTTTATTAATTAAGGCGCAGCTTAATGATTTTTTGGTTAGTCTTTGGCTCCTTTCCATTCCTCTTCTTTTACCGGAAGTATGCGTACTAACCATTCATGCTAAAGCCCCCAAGTGAAGATTTCATTTTCATTTTAGGAAAACAATTTTGTCACAGTGTGCCCTCATCAGTGTCCTTTTGTCTTCTTTCTAGTTGACGTATGTTTTGTTAAAATTCGAGTTCCACCTACAACAAATTTTGATATTTCATGGTCATCAAACTTTCCGAAACATACTTTTATATCAGATGTTTTTCAACTTGTATAATGCTGCTATATATTCAAGTTGTTGCTATAGCTTTCTTATGCCTAATCACAGAATCTTAGGAGAAACAATATGGGAATTTGTATTTTTAAATTGTATGAATTAGAAGCAGATTGCTGTGTAAAAGTAGCTCTGTTAGATTGCACTTGAAAAGCATAAATGCTGATAGCAAAATAAAGTCTTTGGTGTCCCTCGTTATTATAAGAAAACCATGCTTGACGGTAAGTTTTCTTTGCAATTATTATTGTTTTCTTTCCTAATATTTCAATCAACTTCGCAATGTTCCAACATTAGTATTAAAGTCTGAACTAAATCTCACTTCAACTGACACGAGTAAAATTCTATACAAGTTGGTTCTTGTATTGCCCTGCAAAACTGAGAGATCCTATTTATTTAACCGATTTCACCTTTTGTTGATTTACTGCCGTACATAAAACTTTCTAGATACTTCTAGGTATAGTTTACATTATAGCCCATATTCACACGTGCTGGATAATGTTGGCGATAAAATTTTAACCTACTTCTATTACTTAGTATTGTGGTGAGGTCGTCTTCCATTATTCTTTAATCTGGGTGCAGTGCTGTTAGGCGCAAGCAATTTCCGTGTGTCCCGTTCCTACCTTTCCATTTAATGCTATTCCATAATACATCATCGGTTAAATGATAAATTTCAGGCATTCACTGCTCTAAAATTATGTCTGTTCCACTTTCATAATCTTTTGCCAGCGATAAAATGTCTGTCAAATTGTTTTTTGATAGTCATAACAAAGGACAGCATTAACCACAGAAACAAACCAAATCTAAAGTCATTACACGTTACAGGATACTGAAGACAATGGCCACAAACATCACACCACATTGACAAAGGAAAATAGGACTAGAATTAAAGGGTGAGTCCAAACAGACACGATTATCAACTCTCCATCATGAGGAAATAACAAGGATGACAGATAACCCATCTAATACTGTTACTCTTTCAAACCGTAGTCCCAGTCGCAGCAACACCAGTACCCTTGTGTCCCCCAGGATCCACGCCAGCAGCTCCGACACCATAGTCGGTATCTCTGTAACCAGGTCCATATCTGCTGCTATACAACCCAGCATGTATCAGCGCAAGGTACAACAGTTGGGTGAATGTTAAGATTATAATAAATGCTTCTAGCACCTTCAGTCTCCAACCTCTGTAGCCTCCTACGCTTATCTCCTTGCAAGCCAGCCTGCCAAAGTTGATATGATAAAATACATTTTAAACTTGTAGATCTTTTGAAAGACGAAGCACACTATTTGGTGTATGCTAAGATTTCAGGGGAAAAAGATACCCAAAAGCTATTGCAGTCAAGGCCCATGCTATTAATGAAGTTGATCCCGCCGCTGCTAGACTGTCATTTCTCCAAACTCTGATGTGGTTGCCTCCGACAAACATTGATATCACCCCGACTACACCAGCCGTAAGGGCAAAAGTCAGAAAGAACATCGTTGCACCATTCCCTCCAAAACC
>JAWDEX010000010.1:7463017-7475037 GCA_035221805.1 Trichilia hirta | reverse complement strand
AGTTGAAAGGATAGTCGACCTCTATCGATTCATCTCTAAAGCAACGAATACGTGTTTAAAGTTTTTTCAGCTAGTAAAAAAGGGAAAAACAATGGTATGAACGTAGGAATATGAAGCCAGTTTCCAAGAGTTGAAGTAATACCTTGCCAAAATTTTCGTACTAGTGAGTCCGAGGCCAGGAGATGTCTTGTACCTATATTTAATAGTAAGTAACCATACAGTCAATTCCATCCTAACAAAGAAAGATTCGAATAAGGTACAAAAACTAATCTACTATATTAGTAAATTATTTTTGGATGCATATACTAGGTTTTAGTGCCAGAAAAGTTACCCTGGTATTGACGATTGCGGCCAAAAAGCTTCGCCTATACTTCCAAGCCCACGCTGTCATCGTCCTCACTGACCAACTTCTTAGATAAATCATACACTAACCTGACCTATCAAGAAGATTGGTTAAATAGTGCATTGAGTTAAGCGAATTCAACATAAATTTTAAGCCACAAAAACTCATTAGAGAGCAAGCCCTAGCTGATTTTATAGTCGAGCATACCGTCTCAAAAATCTTACTAATAAGGTAACCCCATCTTGATGGAGAGAAATGATTTTCTAGTCAATCCAAGCCTTAGAAAGTTTTATTGATGGGGCATCAAACACTTAAAGGTGCCGAACAAAAATTATCCTTGAAAGCCCCGAGAGTGAAGAAATTATGGGCACGCTCAAGTTTGAGTTTTTAACTATTAATAATGAGGCCGAGTATGAGGCTCTACTGGCTAGTTTAAAGATGGCAGTCCTACTGGGTTCCGAGAATTTAGAAGTGAAGGGGAATTTTAGTTAGTGATGCCTTAGGTTAATGACCAATTTTGCGAAAATGAAGCCAACATGCAGCTCTACCTTGCACTGGCTCATTAGCACATGAAAAAATTTTATAGGGTAAAAGCAAAACAAATCCCAAGAGTCAAAAATTTTTGAGCTGATGCTCTCTCCAAACTGACGTTAACTCTTCATGAGAAGGCCCCCAAGCTTGTGCCAATAGTCATCCTAACCACGAAAAGCATAGAAGAAGAAACCAACCTGGGTTAACTATTCACTGTACAAAATGATTCTTCCTGGATGACTCCCCTTCCTTCATATATACAGGAAGGCAAGTTGCTAGATGATAAAAACCAGGCTTAGAAAATTAAGAATCAGTCGTCTAAATATGCTGTAATTGACAGCATTTTTTACCGGCGTGGCTATGAAATACCCTACTTGAGGTGTCTTAGTGAAAACGAGATTGGCTTAATACTATAAAAGGTCTACAAAAGATCGTGTGGCAATCATGAAAGGGGACGAGCCCCAGCCTACAGAATTTTAAAGCAGGGGTATTACCGGCCCATTCTCTTAAAAAATGCTATTAAGACATCCAAGCAATGTCAAGATTGTCAATTGCATTACAATATCATTGGTCAGCCATCAAAAAAGCTCACTACTCTGACGAGTCTCTAGCTATTTGCGCAATGGGAGCTCGACTTGATTGGTGCACTACTTTGAGGACGAGCTTAGATAAAGTACGCCATAATTGCTATTGACTTTTTCACAAAGTGGGTGAAAGCTAAACCTTTAGCCACCATAACTGAGAAGAAAACCACTATTTTTGTGAAAAATTGTATAATTTATCGTTTCAATATTTTCAGAGTCATTATAACAGATAATGGAAAGTAATTTAATAATGTCAATTTTTGAAGTTTCTATGTCAAGCTGAACATTGACCTATAGTTTGCCTCTTCTTCCCATCTAAAAGCCAACGAACAAGTAGATGCCACAAACAAAGTAATTAAACAACTACTAAAGAAAAAGTTTGAAAACTCTAAAGGGGCCTAAGTGGATGAACTATCATAAGTGTCATGGGGATTTAGGACGATACTAAAAATGACCACGGGTGAAATCATGTTTAATCTTACATATGAGACCAAGGTCGTAACCTCAATCGAGATTAAAACACTAAGTCAACGAGTCAGTCATTACGATAGAGAAAATAACAACCAGCTAAGGCGACTCGAACTAGATTTGTTAGAAGAATGGCGAGAACATACATATATAAAAATGACTGCCTATCAGAAGAAAGTAGCTCAATAGTACAACAAAATGATTCAACCTCGAGAATTTCACATCGGTGATTTGGTTGTAAAACATACCAGTACCAACACTTGGATTTCTGGATAAGGCATACTGGGACCAAATTGGAAATGACCATATAGAGTTGCAGACATGAGGCGACCTAAGGTTTACAAGTTACAGTACCCGGATGGGCGAAATACTAGGAGATCATGAAATTTCGAGTTGTTAAAATTGTATTATTCATGAGGATGGTATCTTATCCAAATGAAGTATCGATTGAGTTTTGGCACTATTAACACCGATTTGAAAGTATATTTACGTTGAATGTATGATTATTTGTGCCCGTGATGTTTGCAGATAATTTGTAAACTGATGGCCAAAGGTGGAACTGTACAAGGGATGATAAAGAAAGGGATATGGTTCAGGCAAGTTGTATTTCTTAAAAGAGTAAAACGGTTATACACATGCTGGAGCTTGTTTCACCAAAAGTAAACTGAATGGTTAATCAGTTAGCTCGATCTTTCAGCTCGATTCATTTAACAAAGGACAAGCCTGAATGTTTTCAAGAATTTCACTCTTACTTTGTTTTAGCAGTTCCATCTTTCCTGAATGAACACAAAACAAATGAACATCTCACATTTTGCAAGTCAATTTTTCAACCCCGACTTAAAACCTCTGGTGGTGGCTGTTAATGGTTTGGGGGTAGTAGCTACCGCCAGAAGGCATGGACGCTGGAACCGCAGCACCAACAAAAGTAATGGTGGTAGCCGACCCGACCCAGGAGTCAGCTGGCGCTCTGCAATATGCGCTTTCTCATGTATTGCTTGAGCAGGATGAGTTGATTCTGATGCAGGTTGATAACCCAAATGCCAGGAAAAATCCATTTGCGACCTTCCTCAGAAGACCAAGCAATTCTTCCAATGCAACAGCCGGGTTGTCTTCATCTTCTGAAGGAGTAGCAACACAAGGAGAGGTGGATTTTCTTGAAGAAATGAAGCAAGCACGTGAGGTTTCTCAGCCAAAGCTGCGTGTCCATGTAGCAAAGGTACATTTGGAATCCAGCAGCAGGGCTTCTGTCATTCTTTCCCAGACAAAAGTTCTAGGTATTGATCTTCTAATTATAGGACGACGAAGACTCTCCAATGCAATATTACCATCTTTGAGTTCCTCGGCTTGCAAGTTATTGTAAAATATTATTAATTCATCGATTTGCTACATGTTCATTTCCAAGTTTGTTTATTGTATATGAAATTGCGTAACAGATCCACGCGGTCGGGAAGTTCATTGAGAGGGACATTGGGACCGGATACAGCAGAATATTTGATTAACAGCAAATGCACTAGCGTTCGAGTACAAAGAAAAGGTAAAAATGCAGGCCATCTTCTCAATACTAAAACGCATAAAAATTTCTGGCTTCTGGCGTGATAATGATAATAGATCACAAATATTTTTCTTCTATATCACTTTTTGCAATCAATTTTCTCTCTGGACCGTGATGCAGCGTCAATTTCTGGGGCATGACAACCAATACAGAGCTATTTGACATGGTATTTTTTTAGCTTCTCCTAGGGTATATAAGTGCTCCATACTCAAGGTTCAATCACAAACAATGCATAATTGTAAATATTTTTTACTTTTTTCAGAATAAATATATTATATGACGTGATTGCAACAGATGAAAATGTTATAGAACCATTAATAAACCTTATTGTATTTCCTTGGCATTAGATTTAATGCCATTAAAAATATGAACGATTCTTACAAAACCCACTATAAAAAGATAAAACACAGGATTATAGTACAAGCGAGGACATACTATTGATCAGCTTGTGTTAAGTGGCGCCCATTAAAAATAGGGAACAGTGGATCTGCAGCCACCAAACATAGGAGATCCGATTTTTCAACAGGATCTATCAGGCACTAAAGTTCATCATGCATGGGTCGCTGCAAGGGAACCTCTGCCCGAGCTGCTTCACGAATAGCCTGGGCAATATTCACACCGTCATCAACAGCTCCAGGTCTGACCTCTGCTCGCCTGGCCATCCCAGCTTTTATGGCAGCAGTAACCTGCCTTTGCAACTTCAGTAGCCCAATTCGCTTTGAAACAACATAGAGAACAGCACAAGAAAACAAGAAAAATCCTAATACAAGAATCACCCTGTCCAAATAAAACTTAGTATGAGACCAAGCAAAAAGATGCAGTAATTAACAAATAAGATATGTTCTGTTTAACCTGTCAATAACATCCTGTCGCTGCATAATAGAGAGCAGGTTTCGGGTTCTCATCAACAACGAGCGATGCCCCTTGTATTCACTTTCAGCTTTCCGTAATACTCCTGTAGATTCCTCTAAAAACCCAAAATATACATTATTAGCCAAGGATCCAAACCACTTTTGTCAAATAACTGCAAGCCATCATATATGAATTTCATATTAGGCAGTCATGCTGCGAGCAATTGATATGGGTCTTCCAGAAGGAAAGCATTCCACAATTCCAGACTCTTCTCAGTGGCATGGCATAATCCCTCAAATCCATTCCCACGCCAACGTTGTCTACTTTTTCACTAAATTCAAATCATTGGGAGGATGCTCAAGAATATGTATAAGAAATTCTATACCTTTGCATTGATCCCAAAATTTAAGGTCAAGAAATAACAGATTCGCTATGTCTTAAACATAATCAAATAAGTCCTAGGCAGCATTAGCAATGCAGTTAGACTGAATAAGTTCATTCAAATACACTAAACATGCAAAAATATGCAAGGAAACAGTAACAAGGGAGATTACCCAAACTTTAGATTATTATAATTCTGTTAAAATTCATACAACAATAGGTACTATTTCTTGAGAATAAGAAACTAATCGTAACAATTAAAAAGGTGGTCAGCCTGTTCTCAAATGCCAAGGTGGCTCATCAGAAATATTCTCAAACTTCAAAGAACAAGATGCAAAGCAGACAAAATGCCATAAAAGCCAACACTGTCCCTCCCAAAAACCTTCAGGCAAAGAAATTATTCAATGTTTCCTGATCTGCAGCTTATGTGACATCCACAAAGAAAGTCTACTTTTCCTGAAGATAGCATAGACAAGTTCATGTCTATGCTGTTGCAAGGACGATGAAATGTTGATTTTTGATACATACGTCCATACTCTTTAAATACTTTATGTCCAGAATATTTTTTCCCATTGATTCTCTCCAAATTTTTCAAAGACAATTGTAAGTAAAATTCAAACTAGTACTAGATAATGTAAGAAATAATATTGAGAAACATATTTGTAAAAGTAAAAGCCACCAGCATAGAAGAATGATTTTCTTTTCCGTTACTGGTACATATAGGAATAGCAAGACCTACCAAAAGTCATGAGTGTGCTAGCACTTCTTTCCACCTCCTGCACAAGCACAGAAGTAACATAGTGAAAGCAAATAAGTAGGTCATTGAACCAGAGTTAAATGAAATACAATAAACAGCAGAAGTGAGAAAGACACATAAACACACTATCAACAAACCTGAACCATCAATTGACGAGTGCGGCGAAGGCTCTCAGTGATACTTTCTGCAGCAGATGTCATTCCAGCCTTTGTCCTACAAAAACAAGACAGTCAGCAAGACAAGTCAGTGGATGTCAAAGTACCAAATATTAGTACACAGTGCATGAAATTTGGGAATGTTATTGAATTGCTATCATTAACTACGCAGGAAAACATGATACATACTGTAAATTACGCCTGCGGATTGTGGACTCTTCTCCACCACCCAGAAGAAGTTCTCTCTACAACATAAAACCATTCAAAAAAATCATGACATCTTCAAATCTCTCTTGAAAACAATTACAAGCACAATAAGCTAAATTATCATAGTGTCTTTCAAGTAAAGAGTACTTCAGTCATGAATAATATTAAATTTTTCTACGTGCTCAATAAAAAAAATGTTTCAGTTAACACAAGTCATTACCTCTTCCTGGGCAGCTTTCCTCATATTAGCC
Organism: Trichilia hirta; assembly: GCA_035221805.1. NCBI lineage: Eukaryota > Viridiplantae > Streptophyta > Magnoliopsida > Sapindales > Meliaceae > Trichilia > Trichilia hirta. The sequence goes on along the minus strand of JAWDEX010000010.1, from coordinate 7,468,956 downwards.
TTTGCTTGCAAATTAGCGTTTCTCAGACCCAAGCGCAAACTGATTACAAGTACTAAGTGTCAATAAAAAATATGCAATTCCAATATAAAAATATGCACCTCCAATCATAAGGAAAGTAGACATGATTCACAAAAGAAAGTTTCCCTTAAGAAAAAGATCTTCATAGAACTCGACTTCATTGAAGCAAAAAACCCACAAAAAAACCCAAACAAATTTCACGACATTTACCCTTTAAATCTTAATCCTTTTCCGTCCAAACAGACAACCAGCATTCTAAATCAAACAGAAACATAGACAGAGAGGGAGAGGGATGAAAACACAATACTCATTGCATTCTTTTTTCCAAGATTGAAGCAACAAGTTGGCAGACTGAACTTGATCGCGATTCGGCAGCTGAGGAGCAAGTAGATCAAGCCGAAACTGTAACGAATTAAGCAAATCCAATCCATCTTTAGCCAATCCATTCAACCTTTGTAACGAATTCAAACTCTTCTCTTTGTCTTCTCTTGATTTCCCATAATTTTCAATCGCCTTTATATGTTGTTGAGTTATTGCATACGCTTCGTCCCACTCTTTCTTTGCTTTCTCCACCGCTTCCAGCACTTCGTCCATTTGGGTCGATCTTTTCTAGGGATTTACAGCGAATAGACCTTCAAAATGCGTGATTGTTATTACCTGGGAATAAAATTTTTTACAATTCCATTCTTTTTGGAGTGGGAGAAATAAGAAATCATCAGTGATTAAATAATTCGAGGAAATTACTCTTCAAGATCAGTACCAGAATGGGTAATTAGGATTCTTCGTGAACTCTGACTTAAAATCAGCTGCACGTTCGCCACCGGCAAGTTCTTCTCGCTACAGCAAATGGTTTTTCAGTGGAAATTGCGCGAAGTGAAACGAGCTGGGTTTTGCTGTAAAATACAAAGCAGGCCCAATTGAACACAGCCCTAATAAACTTTTCAGTACTTTCCTTTGATATACATCCACATTAGTTTATTTCGGCAAAATTTTAATTTCTTTGTTGTACAGATATCTCCAAGGGTAGCTTGAGTGATAGGCATTAAATTTTTTTATTATATATAAATAATTTTACATATCATTTAGCACAAATGATAACGAACTTAATTTTACCTCCACCCAAATTTAAATAATAATAATAAATCAAAATAAAATTTAATATTTCTTAAATAATAAACGAATTCACATTCTACCAAACATTTTAAAATAATAATAAGAATAAGAATAATACTTACTAATCTTATAATATAATATGATTTTACAAATTAACATCCACTAATATTTATCCAAAAAATTCACAAACAAATAGACAGATAATGTTTGAAATTGAGTGTGTTATCAAGGGCATAACTGTTGTAAAATAAAATCTTTGATGGATTGAGCTTGAGTGAATGATTTATAAATATTTTAATATCAAGGAAAATTAAGGAGCAACTCATAAGTTAATTGCAATAGTTGAAAAATGACCACAAAAACAAATATTTGTTTGGATCCTATAAATGAGAGAATGCATCCAAATTCCAGGATATTAATCAATGCACATGCATCAAATTCAAAATCTACATTTTAAATACATCTGACTGAACAGGTAAAAAAGGGTTTTGTCATCAGGGTTGTGAGAAGCATATACAGCTGAGGCAGACACTAAGTGGAGCAACTGACATTAAAAACACAAAATTGCTGCAACAACTGCTAATATTTGTAATTTTACATACATATACAGAAGATGGGAACACAAAAAATGTAGAATCAACTACGAAGGCTGCTGAATCACTAATGAACTGTCAAGCTTTCTGCTAGCCGATTGGACGTCCCAAAATTTCTGTGCTTGCCATCAGCGATGTTGGCTAGCATGAAACCTTGATTATAGAGCTGGTTGATTAGAAGAGTTTCTATTTGGCAAGCAATGCTCTTCCCAGGAACTACAAAATAGAGGAAAGAGGCAGTTGGCATACCCTCTTTTGCACGATGCGAACGGATTCGACCATCAAGATCATCAGTCTAGCAAAACATAAATGATCAGGAGTAAATAGAAATGAGTTCAAGTTTAATGTCAACAAACTGTACAAGTTACTGATAAAAAATTGCACCGCACAAATTTTGTGACTAGATAAAAACTTCATTGCCTTGACTTTGCACAATGTATTATTTAATGACTAAATTAAAATGAAAATAAAAATAAATTGATTTCAACTTGTGATGATAAATAATAATAATGAAAAGAAAAGATGTGGGAGAAGAACCTGTCCAACATATAGTTTCTTATCAGGTCTTAGCATCACATAGACGCACGAAGCACCTATAATGGATGGAGGTGGCTGCTCCCTAGCAGCAATCATGACACAATTTACTGCTTCAAGTTTGTAAGTATCGTCCTGCTTGTTGAGCTCAATCAACTTCTTCTGACAAATTACAGCAATTGCTCTTTCAATTTCCTTTTGTGAGACTTCCAGTTTCATCATCGACTCAATCTCAGAATGCATGGACCCCACCCTAGTCTTACTCCAAGGGGGATGGGCTTCATCAGAACCATCGGCTCTTGTTTCAGGAAAAAATTGTCCTCCATTTGCATCAACATTTTTTGAAGATCTCTCTTGTGCATGAACTAATAGATAAAGGTCTTCAGCTCTTTGAATTATCGTTTCAGGAACTCCTTCCCTTTTAGCCGTTTCAAATGCAAGGCTCTCTCTACAGATTCCGTCTATTAACTTCCAAGTTGGTTTAGTTTGTCCACCAACGTACTCTGTTCCCATTGCTTTATACACAGTGTTCTTAATATTAAGCGGCAAGTTAAAAATTCCATGCAAGTGAGTGGATACAATTCCCAGACAACCAATTTTATCAAGCATCTCAATGATGCTACCAGCAATACAAGTTCCCTTCACTGTTTCTGTTCCTCGGCAAATTTCATCAACAAGCACTAGGCTTCTAGAAGTGGCTCCAGTGATAATAGACCGTATCTCTGACATTTCTACCTGAACCATTAATCAAAATTAGATCCACATCAGTTGACAACATAATTATTACTAAATAATAATACATAAAAACTATGTGTTGAAGTTCAAACTGCTGCTGTTGGCATCAAGTAACAACTAAGTACAGCATGAGTTACCAGCATACCTGAAACGAACTTTTTCTGTCAGCAGGACTATCATATGATTTCATGTGAAGCATGATCGCATCAAAGCAAGGGATTGAGGCTGACTCCGCAGGAACCATAAATCCGCATATTCCAAGTAATGCAGCAGCACAAATTGATCGAAGCAAACTAGATTTGCCACCCCCATTCGGTCCAGTCAGGAGATATAATGACTGCATGTCAACTGTATTGTGTACAGCACTGCCCTCTGCTGCATCAAACCAATAAGGTGATAGACCAGTTATCTTCAAGCCATTTGCTCCATCTTGTTCTTTTTCCTGGCTTCAACACAATGAAATATGAGACACTGCAAACGCTTACCAATAGATTGACACTGATAAATAAAATATAAATTCCTTATAGAGAATTCACATAACATTTAATGCATCTCTAAACATTACTACACAGGTATCAAAGACATACCTAAACATTGAATGATAAAATCACACGTTATTAATAGTTAGTCCAACGTTTTATGGATTTTTTATGGAAAAAGGAATCAATCAAACCTCAAAAAAACATAAATTCCCAACAATCATTATGACAAAATTGACATATTTCAATGTTCAGAAGAACAATGTAATAAAAATTTCTTCGCTTAAGGGACAGATTTCAGTTCAGAACTTCAATTCATACAAGAAAATTTACATGATATTGAAATCTCGTCATTGGTCTCTTTACCTAAATGCTATCTCTCTGAGGAGATTTGCCTAAGGGTGAGGTAGACCAGGAATATCCAAGAAATTAAGTCAACACAGTGTTAAGGGGCAAAATATTCTGTTATCCAGCATCTCGAAAAATACCAACTGTACTAATGTTCTATGTATGAAGTTGATGATAGAGACACAACTTGAACCCACAAGGTTTATGTAGTTTAAAGACATTCTAAATTCAATGTAACAGGCATGTTTGCCCGTGCTCTCAGCAGCATCAATAATTTCATTATAAACTATGAAGTTTTGATATCTATTAATAATTGCATTACCCCCAAATTTATAAGCATTCATACACTATATTACAGCATTTGCACAATAAACAAAATTAAATATGATAACCATAAAGTCCCAGCCAACATGATTAGCATGCCCAAAAGGAAGAGCATAACACTAAAGAAAACATAAATCAATTTGTTAAATATTACCTTAGACCTATTGGACCCTGTAAGGGTAGGGAAAACCCATTTCCTTCTTCTCCCTTCACTGTAAAATATCAATGAAGTCAAAATTAGAAAAAGTTGGCAAGAATAGTGAGTACAGGTAACATGGACAGTAGCCTTAAATCCAAAAGCCATACCGCATTAATGTAGACGGATAATGAACATAAATTTACTGGGAATATAAAAACAAGGGAATTTCTTTAAACCAATTATCAGCTAATGAACGAGCAAGCTGAGTTCAAGTTAATGTTGAGTTAAGGATTCAAGATACTCCAGAGAACCATAGATACATGTATCAAAGCAACTGAAATGTGTATAAGATATATTCTCATCCAAGTTACATAGTATTTTAGATTAGCTGTCATTTCACCTTAATAAAAACAACCATAATCGAATGACAGAGATGCTGCAATTCATAATTATTATTAGCTCTTATGAACAATACAAAGTTCAGAGATACCAACTAGAATGATTGAAAAATTGCCATACATCAGGACATTGGCCCAATATAAAGCCAACCTAACCTGAAAAGAGTTGTTAACTTAGAATACAGTAATATACATTAAATTCAGCCTCCCTAAACCGACCCATAGAATAATGAAAACTTTAGAGTGAGCCAAAAAAATGAACTGATCACTACTTTAAGAATGTATATATTAGCTATCCAAATCACCCAATAAACTTTATATCTCAAATAGTTGTGTATTGGATATAAGGGAACAGATTATGAAGCTAAACCCAATAGTTAAGAGATCACAAAGTCAATTCAGGAATATGCAAATCGAACCTCACATGAGCAAATAGTGCCTTCGCAATAACAAGCAGCATTGAACCAAAGACAAGGATATTAATTTTGGTTTGTAACTCTGACGAAAGCCCTCTTAACAATTCCAAGACCTTTGCTTTTGCCTTGGCACCTGCCTCGTGATACCTGAGAAATAGAATATTTTATCAATCATCACTCTGAAATAAACCCAAAACAAAAGCCCCAACATTAATAGAGAATCAAATAAATATCTTATACTGCTTCCTAAAAAAAAGCACACCTCATTAAAGCATCTTCAACCTTCAATGTACTAAACCATTCTTCCCCAACCTTTCTACCTTTAGAATCTACAGAAGGCCTAAGCTGTTTAATTTGTTCTTCCCCAGGAGTACCAGCCCATACTGTCGGTCTAAACCGCTTTCCCTTAAACCATACAGCTTCATGCTCTCGAGCATATAATATTTCTCCCTTTGGGCCACCAAGTGGTGCTGTTGCAGCTTTTATTCTTGATATGATAGGCAGAAAATCTTCTGTAACCTAATGCCAAAAGATATAAGAGGATATTGAGAAAAATTGGGGAAAAGAACTCCCAGAAAATAGAAAAAGCAAATAGAGGACTGGTATATCTATGCATATGTTGATTGAGGTGAGAAATTACAAAAACGAATGGAACATAATTTAGTCAAGAGTCGTAAATTCCAAAGTTTTCAAGCATTGTCATTAAACTTGCATGCAAAATTTAATAACCAAGTCAACACCATCATCAAATGAAAATAGCCAATTTGTTTAAATTAATGAAACTTAAATTTAAATAAGGAACCAACATCAAGGCAGAAAACCACATGTGGCAGGTACGAAAC
>JAWDEX010000010.1:7435468-7447433 GCA_035221805.1 Trichilia hirta | reverse complement strand
TTGTTTATAATGAAAATTATCAATTGACTTAAAAATGTAATTTTAAAATCAAATAGTTAAATTTAAATTAAATTATTTAGTTTAAAGTAAAATATTATCATTTTACTCTTGAAACATATTTGTCATTTTTTGAATACTTAATATTTTTCTTGTATAGAGATAATTATTAATTAATTTATTAATTATTTAAGATATCTATGAGATAAATATTTTATTTATTAATTAATAAATTAATGAAAAATATATGCATACATCATTATTCATTTTTTCTGGTGATAAAGGATAATTTTGAAGTAAAACCTCTCTCTCTCTCTCTCTGCCATAATTTCAGCCATCCTTCTCAAGAGTTAGGGTGTAAATTATTGAGGGTTTAAAGTTTTCTAAGCCTAATCTTCATCAGTTCAAACTTGGAAAAAGGTAATCAACCATAAACCATAATCTTTTTATGTATATTTGATATGTATACTGATAAAATGTATGAAATGCATGTAAATTTAGTTGATAAATGTTTTTGTATATAAAAAATCTTAGGAATATAAACGTCCTTTGTTCCTAAAAGCATAGCTAATTATTATTTAAAGTGGTACATAGTTGAACTTATATTTATGACTTTTGTGTTAAAGGATGCTATAAGAAGATTTCAACCTTCAATATTTCTTTATTATTTCCATGCATATAAATAGTCATTCACTCACAGAAAATTAAATATAACTAATTCATTAAGGTTACAAGAAGCACATAGGTAAAAAAGGATTACTCGTAACGAAATATATATATTTGAATAATAAATATTAATCAAATCCCTCCCTTATTTCAGTATAAGGAGATTTGAAGACTAAACTTCACACTTCTTGTAAAACCACAACGATTTCACTAGTAAATTAATTAGTGCCTGTAAAATAATTACTACTAATTTGATCCATGTACCAAATATCCCAATAAGAAAAATAACGACTTTCTTTCTGCTTGTCATGACCTTAACGACTAATTAATTGATGATTAGCTATTCATGAGAATGAAAAGATATTGTTGGACTTCATCAATTCTTCCGTAACCTCAACTACCAACTAAACTAATAGAGACTAAAATAATTTCACATAATCACAAATAATTAATTATTAAGTTTGTTTTTATATTATTATGTTGATTGGTATTTCTTATTTAATTATTGTTTAAAGTTTGTAATCTAAACAAAATTTTTGGTTCCATCCTTCATTGCTGATGTTTAGTTAATTATTTGATCCCAGACTATATGTTGTCTCCCTTTTATTTGTATTTTGATTAAATGGCTTCGCATTTTTATTCTCCGAAGGTGGAAACTAAGGTCCTATTTGGTATTATTTTGCAATTATCATTTTTTGTTTTCAAATTTTGAAAATAAAGTAATTCTTGATCGGTATTAATTTATAAAAATATTTTGTAAATTATGTGAAATACCATTTTACTGTTTATAAAAAATTTTTATTATTTTTTATTTTGCAAAAATAACTCAAGCTGTCAAGCGCTTACGACCAAATTAACCTACACTTTTATTAAAAGTAATTATATTATTGATATATTTAATAATATTATAATTAACAAAATTAACAAAATTTATTTTAATAATTTTCTTAAATATATATAACTTATATTCAAAATTATTTGTACGATCCTTCTTAGCATCTTCATTCTTTATGACTCACTTATAGTAATTATGGTTACATGTAAAACCATTTTCTCATCTTTTTTGGAAATTAAGGCAACAAAATAGCTGGTATGGTATCGAACTTGGTGCTTGGTCATATGCTCATTGGTGTAATTCTTCTCTTCAACAAAATTTTTTGGGTTATCGTCTCTTGTAGGTTTCATTATCTTGCAAGTTTTTCTTTTTTTACTTCTTAGAATTTAAAAAAAAAATTATTTTAATTTTAGGGTTAGGCAGTATGTTCTCCCCTTTGTGATTTGTACTCCTTTTCTTCATTTCATTTCCTGGCCTTTTCTTGAGGATTCATTTAAATAAATAAACCAAAATTGGGCTTTCGATAAATTAGTAATGGTAAACAACGGAGATCCTTGGCCAGATCGTCTTCTGATTCATTTCGGTGAAAGGTCAAAAAAACATATCACGACAAATGGTTCCAATTTTTCAACTCGGACATATCAATATGTTTGCCACGTGTACCAATCAATGCGAGCAAACTGATGCCACGAATTTCTCTGCTCTGTGGCGTGATTGCTTTCCAGATAAATTTACGGAAATGACCATATTATTGCTCCCATTATTTAAATTGATCGCACTAAAAAAATGATTTTTAAAGTAAATCAAAAACATAAGTTTTGAACGATTTTACTGCCATGATTTAAATATAAAATTCACATTTTTTTAAATCGCTTTTTTTGGTAATACTCTGCATTTAAAATTAAGAATATTTTATTATTTTATCAAGATATTTTTGTTATTCTAAAAATTTTATATGCAAATGATATTATTAATTGAATAAAATTATACTGATAAATATTAAGTGTTTTGAGAGATTTTTGATAAAGTTAATTAAATTTAAAAAAAAAAATTTATGAGACACTTTTTTGTGCATGTGTGCTTCTAAATTAAATTTTTATTGCACGAAAATCAAATTGACAAATTATTTATTTTTATTGAAAGATAATAAAAATACAATGGTATTAAAAAAAATTAGTGAAATTAGAATTCGAATGAGAGAGAAAATAGATATAGACTATAAATTTGAATAATATTTTATAAAAATTAAAGTGATAATTTTTAAAAAATTTGAATAATATTTTTTAAGTATTGATATCTAGCTTAAAGATATTAATATCTAAATTAAAGTTGTCAATACCTTTAAGAAGGTGTTGAAACTTTCTTGCGAAAAGTACGTATAACTTTATTTTTGAGTAATGTATAGTATTTTAACTATATTTTGAGTTATATAACTTCAATTTTGATGATTCTTAATGTGTTAGAAAATTAACTCAATTATCTACAACTCTTATATTGACTATTTTTCTTGATTAAGTTGTTTTCTAATTCAAAATGACGAAATTTGAAAGTATATCTGATGACAATATATTTTTAAATACTCTTTGATTTTTAGATCATAACCTTTTATAAAAAACTCTAAATAATATAATTTTTGAATCGTTGAAAAGATAAGATAATAATTTATAATTTTTATATTTACTGCTAGACCTGAATCGTTCATTATAATAATCAAAATTAATAACAAAAGAGATGCAATAGTGAGGGCTTCAATAAGGAAAAATATCAATATTTTCCTGTTTTAGAAGAAAAAAGTGTCGATACCTTACTTAAGGTGTCAAAACCTAGGGCCAAGGTGTTGACATTTTTTTCTAAAAAGGCGAAGAAATTGATACCTTGGGCCAAGGTATTGACACCTTTCTAATATGAAAAGCATAAATATTGATATTTTTTTTTAAGGAAAAGTCTATTTTACCTACATATAAAATCTTTTTTTTTTTTTTTACAATCTCAAGAACACTTTAATAAATTTATAAGGCTCTATAAAATATCAAATAAGAGCAAGAATTGAATATTCTCGTATTTCTCTTATCCTTCATTTTTTTTTAAAGCTCTCCTCACTCTTAGTTTTCTCTCTTAATTAGTCATGACATTTTTCTCTCATTTTTTCACTAAATCAAGTAAGCGAATAGTAAAAACTCATCATTTTTTTCTAGTAAACACTAATTTAATCTTAAATTTTGCACGCAATCAATAGTTTGAAAGAAATTACGAAGAGAAAAAATGGTAAACAGTCGATAACTTCGAATAGTTGTTAAAATTTCTATACAAAAAGCTTCTCTAAGTTTTAGTGAGTGGATAAGTAAGTTGATTCAATTATTTTCTTATAATTTTACGCACAAAAGTTAGAGAATAATTATCAATTTTATTATTCATTTAGAGATTTTAATTATTCAAGCATGAAATGATAGAATTAAATTAGAATATGTTAAATTTTAGGTTAAAATAAATTAAATAGAGATGTGGATATATTTGAGTGATAGATTATTATTTATGGTTGTTGTTTATCCAAGAGCAAATTTGTTTAGAGTATTTGTTTTAATTATTAATTTGAGTAGAACTGATGTATATAATGATACAAAAAAATGGCCACGAATTTTATTTTATAGAAATCAAATAAATGACCAAATAATTGTAGTTTGAAATTTTGATTCTATAAAACTTAAAATTAGATAATATATTTGTTTTAAATAGACAAAAAAGTTAATGAGTATATCAAATAGAGTAACAAATAAAGTTTTAGATAGTTAAAATGGGTAAAAATTTAAAATTCGAATAATACGAATTTGAGTAAATATATTCTAATACTATTTATATGAAGAAAATAGGATGAGTTGTTAATGATAGTATTATTAATAATATAATTAGAGATGTGTAGTATAGATTTTGACGTCGTGTGATACGACTCGAAATGATTAAAGGAATAGTAAAGCTCATAGATGCGAGGAGTTAAGAGAATATATATCCTTCTCCACAGTGAGTGGATTTTACTTCTCAAAAATATTTTATGAAAACTTATTTATGTTATGATTTAAGAAATAATTTATTAATAAATATTATTTTGAATTAAACAAGTATAGTCTGTTAGCTTTTATGTCGACTAGTATATGAGGCAACGGGGCTAGTTTTAGTAAAATGATGATTATTGATATGTTTTGAATTATAATAGCATACATATAAATATTTTTAATATTGAATTTCATTGATTTAGATTTGATTTGATTTATGATATTAAGACGGAGGAGATCATAGCCATTAGAATCAAAATTGTAACTATAAAGTTAAGTAATTTATAGATAGACTAAAACAGTAATTGTTCTAGATGGGTGGTGCATTAGCACGAATGATATAAAAAAGGAGGATGACTTATTTTATAATGAAGTGGTTAGTTAGATGAAATTTTAGATAATAGTCATGTGTAAATTCACATATTACTCTAAACTAACATTAGTAGTTAGCCTAATTTTTAATAAAACTCATGCATTTGTTTATTTTATTATATAAAATAAAATTTATTAATATTTTACTATTTTAATTGTATAAAAAAAAGTACTAACAGCTCAGAATTACTTTTAATCAAAGTAATCATTACAAAGAGTGGTTAATCTAATAATTTGTAGATAACATACTATGATTTTTGTTAAAATCAAATTATTTGTAATACATATATAAATTTTTTTAAAAATTATTTTTATATAATTATTTTATATGCATATGAGAATATGCAACGATTGTTAGGTGAGAAATCTCGATTTGGAGTTTAACATTTTCACTTTCTCATTTCTCACTTCTTATGATCAACTTACATTCAACAGCTTATGTTAATGGTGATTGTAAAAATTATAACTTTTGGTACATTTTGATAGTTAGAATTGCTAAAAAATCAATAAATTTTATTCACTTTTATTTGAATTTGAAAGTTTGAAAGTATTAAATATTGAAGTTTTTATGAAATAAAATTATAAATCATACTTTAGATATTATAATTTGGGTTTAAACGTTAAAAAAAGACAACAGTAACAGTGAAAATAACTTTGATCAAAAAATAATTGGTGAAGGAGATAATTTACTGCAAAAATAAATTAATTTTGAAAGTGGTAAGAAATGAATTAAGTTCAAAAATATAAAAATAAAATACGAAAGTGTAAAAATGAACTTAATTCAAAAGTTCCAAAAAAAATTTAGTTCAAACTTAGTATATTCTAAAGTATTAAAATAAATTAAGTTTAAAAATGTAGATATGAATTAAATTTAAAAGTGAAAAAATAAAATTAATTCATTTCTATATTTTCAAAATTTAATTCAAAAGTGTAAAAGTAAATTAAGTTCAAAATTGTCAAAAAATAATTAAGTGCAAAAGTGTACAAACAAACTTTTGAACTTCGTTGAAGTATAGAAATTAATTAAATTTGAATTTATTTTATTTTTATATTTTTAAACTAAATTTTTATTATTTTGAATATAATTTAAAAATATGAAGAACTTTTTGATAATTCATTTTTAGATAAAATTATTCTCATTACCAATCAATATTATTATTTTTTAATATTTAAAATAAAACTACAATATTTAAATTATGATTTACATATTTATTTTATAAAAATTTAATATTTAATACTTTTGAACTTTTAAAATTCAAATAAAAATTAATGAAATTTATTAATTTTTTTTAATAATTTTAATTATAGAATATTAATTTCATTATAAATGTGCCAAAAATTATAAGTCTGAAAGTAACATTAATATTTATCCTGGAATGCAAGTTGACATTAAGAATTGAAAAAGGTAAAATCATAATTTTATAAAAAAATATAAGTTTTATATTTAGGTTGTGGGAGTAAAATCGTCTACAAATTTAGTTTTTGATTTATTTTATTATTGTTATTATTATTATTTTTTTGATATAGTCAATTTTGAAAATAGTGGCTGCTTTCTGAGACGTCGCTTACATTTCTCACGTAACAGAGTGAGACATCCTTCATCCCTACAAAACAAACCCAGGCACAAAACCAATAGAAGTCTCGCAACACACAAAAAACATAGTATCTTCAGAAATAGGGAAATATCGTGTCATAAACATGGCTTCGTCTTCCATGTCTTCAGTTCCAACATCATCCTTCACTAACAATAAGGTGAAATCAAAGGCTTTAACAATTTCGATTACTATTCGAAATGATTTATGTATTGTTGTATTCTAATGTTTTTATTACTTTGACACTTCTTCTATGGATTGTTTGCTCTATTACAACTCACGATTGATTGATTGTTTTATTTTAGGATTTGGGTCACTTTTGTTTCTCTTCGGCATCACAATTTTCCATAAGCAAGTGCAAGAAATCAACAGTGTCGAAGAAAATTGTTTCGGTTATGGCACCTCAACAATCAGAACGCAGGCCTTCCACGACTGGCTCGGTTGAGTTTCCTTATTTGGAACTTAATTTGATGATGACTTTTGATTAATTAGTGAAGGACTCTTTTCTTTTGGATGAGTCCCGTAACATGCCAAATTTGGTTGTTTCTGATTAATGGGTCACTGGCTTCGATTATTACCGGGTTTTTTTACTGTAAATTTTTATAATTTGGCTGTATAAATATTATGTAGTTTCAAGTAGTTGATTTAATGTTTTCCTGTTGGATTTTTTAGGTAAAGAATGCAATGACGATGACTGAGAAGATACTGGCCAAGGCCTCAGAGAAACCCCAGTTGAGCCCAGGAGACAATGTTTGGGTTAATGTTGATGTCTTAATGACCCATGATGTTTGTGGCCCTGGTTCCATTGGTATCTTTAAGAAAGAATTCGGTGAAAATGCTAAGGTATTGATATTTACAGAGCTCAAACCATTATCTATACAAGTTATATGCTTTAGTAATTGGATTGGACTGATGCTATGCCCTTTAAACCACTGTGTTGTTGAAATCGATAGGGCTCATATGTGATGTTTGTATAATTTCTTCATTTCACTAAGCTTGGGAATGCTAGGGTAGTGAGATAATTCGAGGTCAAGGGCTTTATCAATTTGATTTATTTCGTATACTAGCTGTATGCTTATCCAAGCTTTTGTTGTTTGTTATTTTTTAAGGCGACATGCTAACTGGAGCTATGATTTCAATTCTTGCAAGTATTCACTTCTTGCTGTCATACAGAGCATTTTTAGGAGTCAAAAGTTAGTAATTTGGTGAGGTAAAAATGGTGTGTTAACTACTATCATGTGCACCTTCTTCACTGCTAGTAGGGTTTTTGTACTGAATTATGAGGGCACTGCAAAACATATACTGTGCATGTGAGCTGTCTGAAAACCACACTGAACGAGGGTCTATGTGTATGTTTATTTTATTAATTTCCTTGCTAAATATATTTTTTTTTCTTTTTGATCATGTATTTTGTCATTCCTTCATCCTAATAATCCTTGAGTTGAAAAGCTTATATAGATCAGCATTTGATGCACTTACATTTTCTCTTTGTGCATGTGTGCAAACATGGTCATGTTTTTACTTTTAACTATACGCTATGTTACATTGCTTTTCTTGTTGTAGGTTTGGGACAGTGAAAAGGTTGTCATTATACCTGATCATTATATATTCACAAGTGATGAACGTGCAAATCGTAATGTGGATATCTTGAGGGATTTCTGCATGGAGCAGGATATCAAGTACTTTTATGATATCAAAGATCTTAGTAATTTTAAGGTATGGCTCTTTTTTGTTTTTACTTTGATTGCCATGTGGTATTTCGTTTTTCCATAGCGCTTGAATTCTATTGTTCCCTGTTTTTTGAGAATAATGAATAGTAAACTGAATAAATTTGCAGGCTAACCCTGATTACAAAGGTGTATGCCATATTGCACTTGCCCAAGAAGGTCATTGCAGACCTGGAGAGGTGTGATTGTACTGAAGTCTTGAATTGTTGGTTCTTTATATTTTCCATTATTATTTTATCCCATCACTACTGCTGTCAGGTCTTGTTAGGTACAGACTCTCACACCTGTACTGCTGGAGCATTTGGACAATTTGCTACTGGTATTGGCAACACTGATGCAGGTTTTGTATTGGGCGCTGGGAAACTCTTGCTGAAGGTTTGTTCATGTTATCTGTTCAGCAATGGCTAAACTAATAGAAATGTTCTGTTGACACTCAAGAATATATGTTCAATAAATTCCTTTTTCCCAACATGGTTTTGGGAACTCTAGCATTGAATGATAAATTATTGTATTTATAATTTCTGGTTTTTTATGCCTGCTAACTACCGCATTATAGGCAGTCTGCATAGTCATAGTAATGATGAAGGCTGAGGTGGCAGCAGTAGGATATAGGTCATATCATGCATTTGTTGTTTTTTTCTTCCACTGTCTTCTTCATTTTTTTATGTACGTATATAAATTGGATTATTGGTCCATGAGACGGACTCTGCAGTTGTTTACTGGATGGCAGTTAGGGTTGACATCTGTGGGATTCTGGTTTTAATGAAACTCAACCAAACCAAATGAAATTCAGTTTTTGAAATAAAAACTGAATAGAACCGAACTAAAACATGTGGCTGAGCTGAATGAACTGGGTGTACACTAAAGGAAAAAGAATCTCAATTCCAATCTAAGGATAGACAAAAGACTAACAAAATGCATAGAATCTATTATAGTTTGTGAGAAATTAACAGCAACTTTACAGAAAACGTAATATAAATTTTTCTCAAATAATTGTATGATAAATTTAAAAACAACTACAAATTTTTTATTGCCAATCAAAAGAGAAAAAAAAAGGGTAGAAGGAAAAGCAGACATTTGGCTAGATGCATGTGATGGCATGTAATGGCTGTGAGCTTCATGAGGCAGGCCAAGTTGGGTGGTAACTGGGAAATTGGCGTTTAAAAGAAACTAAGAAAAGCCCTAATTTTTTTGGTGGACAGTGACCTTAAAATCAAGAGTGATTTGGAGGATGGCAAGATGAGTGGTGAGTGACAGAATGAGGTGGATGGGAAGTAATGAGGACAGAAGCTGGATGGAAGTGACAGGCTAAAGAGTTGGAAGCAGAAGGCTGTAAAGATAAATTTAGGGTTAGTGCTTCCTATATAGTTGATGTTTAGGTGTGAGTTGCCCAGGTAATATTTCACTACTCTAGTTACTTTGCACCTTGTGTCAGAAAAGGCAAAATTTTCAATAATTCACTGAACCAATTTTCGGCTTGGTTCTTGCGTTCAGTTATACGCACACATAACCAAAACTGAACTGAACTGATTTATACTTACTGTACTGAATAATTGAAAGGGGTAACTGTTGTAATCTATACTGTGTGGAGTAACTATTGTAGTTTGTATTGACTTCCTTAGTATTAGAATGCAATTTTATGGCCAGCCCCAATTACTTTTTCTTATGAGTTAGTATTGCTGGAGTAATACATATAGATCAATTGCCTAACAGTATTAGCTTCTTGAATATTTTTTTATGTGCTTTGAATGAGGTCTAAACATTTGGAAGTTTGAATTTGAGTATAGGATTTGAAAATCTTCCATGGGATTTAATACTTGTCTTAAACTCCTATATTTTTGATAGATAGCTATCTGTAACTGGGAAGCCAACTAGATTCAAACAGTTTTGGTTATTGTTCCTTACCCATATAGCAATTGTAGTAATAGAGTATTCAGTCTTGTCTGCTTTAAGCTAAAAAAGTTAATGCAACTTTTAAGCTTAAATGTCACAGATACAATTCTTTACTACTTGTCTGGTAACAGAACCAACTCTAAAAGCTACATAATAGACACACATAAAAAATTCTTTTTTTTCTTTTCTTAATTCTGTTTGAGCTTTGTACTTATTCCATATATCAAATTCTGAGAACTTAATATATCTTTATAGAACTAGTTTCCTTACTTTTCTCTTTCCTATTTTCTTTTGTTATTTGTAATATCTCTTATCTATAAATTGCAGGTGCCCCCAACTTTGAGATTTGTTATGGATGGTGAAATGCCTGGTTATTTGCTTGCAAAGGATTTGATTTTACAAGTATGTCTGGCCTTTCTTCCCCCATTCAATGGAGAAAAATACATCTTAAAAAGATGTGGAGTTTGAATCTTATTGTTTTTGTTTTTGTTTTTGTTTTTGTTTTGAAAGTTGAATCTTATAATTAGTATTGGGTCATAAGATCTTATTTTGGTTGTGTTGAAAATTGTTGTGACTTTGCAGATAATTGGTGGAATATCTGTGGCTGGTGCAACATATAAATCAATGGAGTTTGTTGGCGCAACTGTTGAAAGTTTAAATGTTAGTAAACTTCAATTGATTTCTAATTGCAAAGGATATTAGGTTTTCAGATTTCTGATTTCTATCTGCAATGGAGTTTGTTGGCACAACTGTTGAAAGTTTAAATGTTGGTCAACTTCAATTCATCTCTAATTGCAAGGATATTAGGCTTTCTGATTTCTATCTGCAGTTGTTTGTTATTCTCAAATGATTTATGAATTTCATCATTTGGTTGTATATGTACCAACAGATGGAAGAGCGTATGACACTGTGCAGCATGGTTATTGAAGCTGGGGGAAAGAATGGTGTGGTCCCTGCTGATGGGACAACGTTTAAGTATCTTAAGGTAAATTCAATAGGTAGAATATGCATCCGGTCCATAGATTACTTTGACAACTGATTGCTCTTTCACAATTGTTTTCATTTTTTTCTAATTTACTCTTCCAAAGGTGTTTTTGTTTATGAGATCATGGGCTTATAGTCTTATTTTTTTGTTCTTCAAAGGATAAGACGTCCATGGCCTATGAACCAGTTTACAGCGATGACCAAGCAGGGTAAGTTTTTGTTCCTAATTCCATTAAGATGTGATCTTTGTGGTTTATCTGAAATTCTAGGAGCAGTTATATTGGACTTGATGTTGAAATTTGCTCAGTTTCTATGCTGTTTAGATTAGTATCAGTTTGATACCTGTTGTTGTTGTTTTTCAGTTTTCTTTCCGATTACAAATTTGATGTCTCCAAGCTTGAGCCACTGGTGGCAAAGGTGGGTGATTTTATATAGTTTTCGGTGAAAGATCTCGCACTGTCCTCAATTTAAATTGTTTTTTTTTTGTTCTTTTGCTGTATTTTGATTGCCACAAGTAATTTCTTTCCGAGCACAAATTTGATGTCTTCAAGCTTGAGCCATTGGTGGCAAAGGTGGGTGATTTTATATAGTTTTCAGTGAAAGATCTCGTACTGTCCTCAATTTAAAATTTTTTTTTTTTTGTTCTTTTGCTGTATTTTGATTGCCATAAGTAATAGTTTATGTACTTGTGCAGCCTCATTCTCCGGATAATCGTGCTTTAGCAAGGGAATGCAAAATGTGAAAATTGACAGAGTATACTTCGGATCTTGTACTGGTGGGAAAACAGAGGATTTTCTAGCTGCAGCCAAAGTCTTTCTTGCATCAGTAAGAACTATATTCACTGTTACTTAT
>JAWDEX010000010.1:7385556-7409597 GCA_035221805.1 Trichilia hirta | reverse complement strand
TTAAGACGGTGGAATATTTTTAATATTCTCATTTCTCTTAGCCTAACATTTTTTGAAAACCTAAGATGGCAAAATATTTTTAATATTCTCCTTTCTCTTAGTAAAAATTGTAAATAAGGGTAAATTTTAAAAAATTAAAATTCAAGATCAATATTTTTGATAATCGATTTTTACGAAAGTTGTAGGGTGCCTAACACCTTCCCTATACTTAATCAATCCCTCGAACTTAGAATCTAAATTTTTAGGTGATATATTCCACTATTATTTGGACAAATGGCGATTCTATTTTTTATTTTTCTTTACGTTAAATTTTGGACAACGTCAATATACTATACCTTATAAGCTGTAAGCATTTATTGTGCCATCTTAGTCTAGTACAAAAGAATGATAAAGTAGTCTGTCTTTCGCCTATACCAGCTGTATACCATCTAGTCAAGTTTCCGTTCTTCGATACTTACATGTGCAAAGGCTTCTATAAATGTTAGACTCACTATATTAGAAAGGACTTTTAAGCCGTTGCTAAAACTCTCGTATATAGAATGCTTTCCACTGTCAACACAGGCACTTTCCTGAGCCCAAGTATTCGAGTCAGAAAATAGCATAAATACTCTATTTCAATCCTCCTTATTATTACTTATGAACCTTAAATTGTTTATTGACTTAAGCATCGAAATTTATACACTGGCAAGTCGATTTCACTTTCAGCATTTTACTTTAATTTCAGGTAAGACCTTGAAGATCTTTGGTTGAGGCGAGATACTACCTTATTCATCTACTCTTATAACACTAATAACAAAATATGTGTAATATGTTAAGTTTTTCACCCCAAAAGAATTTAGGCACCGACAACCATTTCTCAATTTTCAGTTTTTATATTTTAAATAAAAGAACAATATATGTTCATTACAAGGAAAAATTCACTAAAAGTTATTCTTACATTTAAAAATTATACAAAATATTATTTAAAAACTTATTATTACTATAATTTAATCCTCACGAATAATATACCATTCGACAGTATAAACATTAAATATTCATATTTAAAATTGTATGAAAGATGATAGTGAGATGAACTTTTTCTTTTATTTAAAATATTTTGTAATAATAAAATTATAAAAAATTCAACCATATTTAATGTTTTATCTTAAATTATTAAAATTAACTAAATTAATTTACATATTTAAAATATTTATTATAAGATTATATTCAATAAATAAAATTATTTAAATTTAATTCTTTTAACATATTTTTCA
The DNA here is from genome assembly GCA_035221805.1 of Trichilia hirta. Lineage (NCBI taxonomy): Eukaryota > Viridiplantae > Streptophyta > Magnoliopsida > Sapindales > Meliaceae > Trichilia > Trichilia hirta. The sequence goes on along the minus strand of JAWDEX010000010.1, from coordinate 7,408,344 downwards.
ACTCTCTATTTTTTTCGTTCTCATTTTTTACTTTTATATATGTGGTCGTGAATCTATTTGCTATAAATAAAAATATTGTGTCTTTTATGTGTGAAAATTAATAAAATATGACTCAAATGTTATTAACCCAATGAGTTTGGATTGCCAGTTTTGTTGAAGGAGCGCGTGGGATTGAAAAGCATGTGCTAATTGCTTGAAGTTTAAGCACAGTGTATCAGAGAGTTGGTACGGAAGGTTTTCTGGAACGGGACCCATCAATAAAAACGGTGTCGTTGTCGTGAAAGTATATTCCAATTCTTATTCTTTTTTCGTATGGATTATGGACTCGTTGCTTTGCTAAGGGTTCTCGAATTCTCTTTCATCCTTTCTTCTTGGCTTGGCTTGGCTTGGCTTGGCTTGACATTAGCCTAGCCCTTTTTAGTGGCTTTAATATTCTTATTAATGTATTTTAAAAAATATTCTCTCTTTTTTAATATTTTTAAATTTCACCCGTTCAAATTCTTAGTAACAATAATACATAAAAATATATAAATTATTAATAAAAAATAATTTTGTTCATAAATTTACAACTTGTTCAGGAATGACAGTGGGATATATGATGGGCGGAAACTTTCCCTGTCTCGTATTTTATTTTTATTTTTGTTTTATAAATTGAATGGTACTTATGATAAATATTGGTATAAAAAATGATTTTTTATTAATACTTATTTTCTCTATTTATTTGTTTGGATTATATATATATAAATTATTATTAATAGATTATAATATTATTTTTAGATTGGGACAGTTACATTAAAAGTTGAAACTTAACCATTTGGTAAAAAAAAAATATAATTGCATGGTTTTTTAAATTAAGTATTTTTCACATATTTTTTAACGTATTTATAAATATATTATTTAACTTTTTCTTTTACTTAATATATAAAAAGTTAAAGATTATTACATACATAATCTATTTAATGTAAGTAAAATTTGAACTCAAAATTTCTTGTACTATTTAAGAATTTTTATTGACACCTACAAATTCATTAGAAAATTTTGATATATTATATTGTAAAATAAAAGTTATTCACATATTTTTAATTTAATTTAATTTTTTCGATATGCAATTATTAAATTCAAAAACAAACTGTTTTAAAACTTATAATAAAATTTTGACCATTTTTTTTTTTTTAAATGTATGTCCCTCTCCATGGAAGGAATGACATCTATTAAAGTACCCCTTCTTGTTGATATCATTTGTTAAAAAGACAATTATAATGTACAAAGTGAAATCAAATCAGTATATATCAACAAGCCAACTATGGACTTTTTCCCGGGAAACCGAAAACATGAAAAATACACATCGCATCAATTAATTCCGAAACTCCAAAATTTTCAAACTAAATATCTACTTGGTAAAGAGGCAATGTATCAGAAGAGGGGAAAAAAATACAGCGATAAATCAGTACATGAAGCTTAACTTCTATTTAATATATTTGTTTGTGTAGGTTATAATTATTTTATTTATATTAATATAAAAGATGATATTATAATAAAAATTCTATATATACAATCGATTTCTTAATTTTAGCATTTAATATTAAAAATTAATTAACAAAATTAATTTAAAGATTTGAACATAAACAATTAAGAATAAACAAAAGAAAAAAAAATACCCTACAACGTATCAAAAATAAAAAAATTTAATACTATTTATTATTTTTTTTAAAAAGTTCTTTTAGGTTATATTTTTTTACTCAAAAATCACAATTCATATCATTATGTGAGTTTATTTATCTTATAAATTACTTAAATAAAAAAATATGACACTAAAAAATTACAAGTGTTATTTTAAAAAATAATTTATTTTAATATTAAATTACCAACATTATCGGCAAAGTGGTATATTAATTCATATAAATTCATATATGATATAAATTCTTTTTTTGGGGGGGCAATGTGAAAATGATATAAATTCATCGAAAAAAATAAAAAATAAAAATGAAAGGCTGAGAAATGGCCTAACGAACATCCACCCTTGGTGTGCACTTCCTTATCCTGCGCCCGTGCTTGCTATTATTATAAACTGGTTATTTGCTTCCACAAGTCGTGTCTTCCAACCTGGGAAACGACGACATCTTACTGAGAACTTTAATTGTAAAAAATGAATTATTATTCAACGGACTTCGATTCAACCGCCCACTACCACCGGATTTCTTTTTACCCCTCTTACCCGAACTACTAGACCCGCAAACAATGGAGAACTCACATCCAAAAATACTACAGAAACACGAAAAACAACCCGGGCCGCTAACCATTGATCATGCCCTGTCATGATGTTACGAGATATAATTATTGTACAAAACATAAATTTTAAACATCACCACCCTTTCGTGTTATTACGACTACTTTTGGATTTTATATGTTGGCCCAAGTACCATTATTAAACTGACAGTCTATTCTTCTCTCTCTCTCTCTCTCTTCTTCTTTTTATTTTTTTTTTTAATAATAAAAATTCTAAAATTAGCAATCCTTATTAACTAATTATATTATTTCACTTAAAATAAGTATATATAATTTTTTTTAATAATAAAATATAAAAATAAAAATAATTACGAAATTTATGTAATATATTTTTATTTGGCTTATTGAAATATACCATCTTTTTGAATCAAATATACACATAACTTACTAGTTATATCCACCTACTCCATGTTTTAAAAATAGAAATGGCTTAATTTTTATTAGAAAATTAAAAATAAAAAATTGGAGATCGTAACAAAATAATTTCAAAAACAAATTGAAAAATGGTCAATTACATTTACATCTTTATCATCCACCTTAGCCGCACCCCAGAATCTGTTTATTGAGGGAAATTTGCCCGACAAAAATAAATTTAATCTCCCAACTCCATACCAATTGCAATATATATATATATTTTTAGTTTCATTATGTTTTCAACATTAACATGAATAAACGAAGATTCCATGGCGATGACATGAACACCAATTACTTGAGAAATCACACGTGTCACATCCTTGTCCTCCTTCCTTCAGGACTGAATAAAATATCTATAAATAAATCTCATTCATTTCCTATAACATTTTTATCAAGAATCCAAAGCCAGATCTCTCTCTCAAGAGTCTCAAGTAGCAACATTACGGAAGGATAAAGGTAAGTGATTTGCCTCAATCTTTTTTTGGTTCTTTAGAGATTTTATTACAAATTTAGTCTTATAATATTATAAAATTCAACGTTTTTTATTAAAAATTTAATATTTTACCTCAAAAATCTTGAGTGAAATTATTATTATTATTATTTTGTATTAATTTTGAAATAAAACGATCATGATAATACTTAAAATAAAAAAATAAGATAAAATTTGAAAATTATGACTTCGATTAACAGGCAATGCACGTGATCTAAGATATACCGGTTTTCGATTTGGAAAGCAATTCTGCAAATGCAAGAATCAAAGGGGAAAACCAATTTTCACGGGATCTATGAGACGGATGGCAATGGAATCACGTGCATCTTGTTATTTTATCAACTCAGAAGCTTTACAGCTTGATTCAATTCAATTGAAAAAAAATTGTTCCATTATTAGTAAAAATTATTCATCTGAATTTTATGAGATTAAATATATAATTAATTTTATTGAATATTTTTAACTATTTTTTGTCATAATTCAATACCCCCTCCTTATCCTTTCAATCTATATGTGTTTTCTGAAGAATTATATTTAAAGATCTTATAATTTTTAATTTTTGTAAATTATTAAAATGAAAATGAAAACCAAAAAAAAAAAAATTGTAACCTGCACAGCAGAATGTATCTTATCCCTGTCCCAATTTATATCACTGGACTTGGAAATTGATTTATTTTTTCCCATACATACAGCTCAAAAGGAGCAAATTTTCAGCGTCTGAAGCAAGGAAGCAAGTACAGAACCTACATCACTATTTTAAATTCTCAACAACATGCTTCTCAGAAGTTCGTCAGGCCAACTTACTGGCTCCCTCATCTCTTCTTTCTCATGCTGCTCATCTCCAGCTTCTGAATCCAATCAAGAAACCCCCAAAGGATTTCGAAGATCTTCTTCCGATGGAAACTTAAAAGGGTTACCTTATAATTCATGTGATATTATAGAAGAGTTTCGTTATCTCAATGCACAGAAGAAAACTTCTCATTTACATAACAAAACCATGCTGAGAACTGTTCCATCATTTTCTGTATATACTAATGCTGATGGGGTAGTAGAGGGAGGAGATCTACACGGAGAAGGAGAAGAAGAAAGATTAACCAGGACTGTTACAATTGGGGACTACATAGAAACTGGGGATTTCAGTTTTGAGGGTAAGAAGAATATGGGACTGATTGAGGAAGAGGGAGAAGAGGATGAAGAAGGATTGAATAATAGAAATCTTGAGTTGATGATTGGAGAAGAAATGGAACGGCCAGTTAGTCCTCCCTTGTATCTTGCTGCTGGACTTGGGATTGATGGTACTGGTTATGATTATGGTGGTGAAACGATTGATTTCACTGTGCCCGATTTTGAGAACAGCACAGATGCTGAGGAGTATTATAGGAAAATGCTTGATGAATACCCCTGCTACCCGTTGTTTCTAAGAAATTATGCTCAGCTATTGCGGGTAACACAATAATTTTAACTCCCCTCAGACATTGTCAAGTCATATATGAAAAAAAACAAAAAACTGACCTTGTATATTAGAGATCTAACGGCGTAAGACCTTCACACGAAAGGTCCAAGTTTTCTCTTATTGCTTTTTTGTTAGTATTTGGCATAATTATAGGCCAGGTTTTATTGGCCACTGTCGATAAGGTTGCTTACTACTGCTATGAGTAAACAAGACCTGCAAACAAAAAGCTTTCGACACTGACACTCCGTATATCTCAGCTTAATATCTGTCATTCTTCTCTGATCTACTCCCTTGTCGTTTCCTAACAGAATAAGGGAGACCTTTATGGGGCTGAGGATTACTATCATCGTGCTACAATGGCAGATCCTGGAGATGGTGAAAGTTTGATGCAGTATGCAAAACTCATTTGGGGGCTTCATCGTGACCAACATAGAGCGTTGATTTACTTCGAACGCGCGGTTCAAGTTGCCACTCAAGATAGGTGAGTACTTACTTTCTTAGGAAAGCTTCAACGGAAAAGCTACTTTCATTTTACTCTCCAAACATCTGGAGTTAACTCTGAATTGAGTTGGTTCAACTTCTAGAGGGAAGTTGTTCTGATATTGTGATTGACATGACCAAAATTTAAACTTTCGTTTCTTGTTTTCAGCAATGTTCTTGCCGCTTATGCAAGTTTCCTCTGGGAAATGGAGGATGACGAGACAGCACAAGAACACATAAAGGTACCACTTTTTCCATAAGGAGCATTGATTTTATGAATATTGCTGCTTAAGTGTGAGCATTTTTTTTCATTCTTGGCCCCTATAACTCATGGTTGAATTGGCTGTAATGCTTCTTAATTTTTCCTCAGAAGAAGAATCCAAATAACCTTGACATCTCAGTTCTGGAAAGTGAAATTGAGTCCGCTAGTCCGCCCTTACAAATTGCAGATGGCCTCAGGGTTGATGTGGCAAATTTCAAGGCAGTTGATACCAACAGCGGTGGCAATCTTGAGAAGTATCTTAGGAGGATGATTGACGAAAATCCTAGCAACCCTTTGGTTCAAAGAAATTATGCTCAATTCTTGTCTCAGGTAAGCTATGTGTTCTGTATACAAGAATAATATACCGTTGAAATAAATGGGTTTTTTTCTGCACGATGTGAACCACAAGTTTTCATTGAACTCCCCGCTAGTTAAATTCATTCTAGTGTTAAAGAAGAAACTTAATACTGCTTTAGATGCAATTATATGCAAATTTAAATCACCATATTATTCGTCACTACACTAATTTTCTACATCTTTATTGATTCTTTCACAGTTGACCTATTGCATGGTTGTTTTGTTTGGATAGATAATCATTTCAATCCTCAGCAATTTTGCTGTTTTTTTTCACGTCACAGGCAAAAGGAGATCTGCAAGGAGCAGAGGAGTACTACTCGCGTGCCATACTAGTTGATCCCGCAGATGGTGAAATCATGTCAGAATATGCTAGATTGGTGTGGGAACTTCACCATGACCATGACAAAGCCTTGAGCTACTTCGAGCGAGCAGTTCAAGCCACTCCTGGAGACAGGTAAAATATTCCAGCCTAATAACCATATCTCCTAAATTATGTGCTTAATTCAGTTCTTTGACATTAGCACTTCCAGGATTAGAATAACGATGCAGAATGTAATTATAAATCAACCGCACTTTAGATGAATTTACATGATGCCATCGATTATTTGTTTGTTTTCAGCCATGTTCTTGCTGCATACGCCTGTTTCCTCTGGGAAACAGAAGATGAAGCAGAAGATCAAGTTCACTTTCAGCAGATGCCTCCCGCCCATCAAGAAGCAGTAACTGCTACAACTGCTTAAAGCTGAACACAAATAAATATTCAGCAATCAGAATATCAAGACTTTCTCAGTTGCCTCTGATTAAGTTAGAGGATCAAACCTCGTCAAGAAGTAACAGCAATACTAAGTTTCAATAAGAGTTTGACGTCCTTGAGCACAACAGACGAGATATCAAGGCAAAGACTCAGAAGATCATTAATATTTACAAGAGTAGGTTAATTCATATCTGTTGTAGTATCAACACAAGACATATCATGCATTACACTAAAATTTGTAGAATAAAATAAAATAAATAAATGGTCAGCCCCAGCAAGCTCATGCAAGTCATTGGTGTTAACTGAATGATGCAGCAAGTAGAATCCTTTGTATGAATGGGGAGTTTGTAGAATCCTATTTATGAATATTGGGCTTAGAAGTACAATGGAATGCCAAGACTGCAAATGAAGAACTTCTAAAGCTCTAAATCATTTAAGCCCAGAGATTTACATATAATGAATTAATAAATTAAAATATTAAATTAATCCATCAGAACAAGTTTCATCAGTCAGAGAGCCAATGCCAGAAATGACTTGGATTAAATAGGCTCAAAATTGACAAATATTTTTCCAATTAAATTAGAGATTTCGTCAAACAAAAGTATTGGAATACCTCTTCAAATCAACGATGACATCATATTTAGATTAAACTTACCTCTCAAGGTATCAATATATAATTCCTGAAACCAACGAAGGAGAATATGTTGCGTTCAACCAAAACTTTGATCTCTTCCCTTTGTTAGAAGATATCAAATGTCTACTCCGATAAATTCTGTCCACTTCTGATACTTACTGACCTGAATATCCTCTGTCTAGGTGCGATGTCAGTCTGTAGAAACCATTTCCTCTCGTACTGTTGCACTCTTGATTGCCCCCATCATAACCAACTCCAATACCATAACTTCTTGTGCCAAAATGGCCCCTCGGAGCATCTGTTAGGTAGCTACCTCGGCCTCTCCCCCGTCCTGTTATTAGAGAAATACAATAAAAATAAGACTACTAATTCATGACAATGTGCAAAAGTTATTCATTTATCAAAATACAAAGTTCATAAGCCATACAACTTGCAATTATTCATTTAATCTCCTCACGCCATTGAACAGGGATGCTCTCATAATTCTAGATGCAACCATTATGATCTATGAGATCGATATCCAGAAGATGACAGTTTATTCCATTGCACCCAATTGGGATCATTCGGCTGATTGTAGCATTTCTAGAGGCAGAGGGAAAAAAAATGCATGAGCTCACAGAAAACACTCAAATAGTCAATACATTAAATTAAGAAGTCAACTATCACATATATGCAATTTATTTATTTTTCTTCCCTACGAACTTGGTAGCATGAAATGAGATAATCCTAGGTGGGTCCCAGGATTTTGAACACCCGACCTCTTGGTTGAAATCAAAGGTCATTTACTTCTCAACAAAACCATTGGGGTTGTGTGCATATGCAAATTGAGACAGTAGCATTATTAGTTATGCTATCAAGAGATAAACAAAATACATACTTCCTCCTCGAGAAGGTATATTGCTGTTCAGTCTACGCTCCTCAATATACACCTGTCGCCCAGCAACTTGTGCAGAACCAGCCTACATACATATAGCAAGAATGCATGAATCAGTGTACATATAACATTCAAGAGTCTAGTCCAAACAACTTTTAATCAAACTAGCTGATTAAAAAATTCAAATGGACAAGCCAGTTCTAAAATGGCACCAAAAAATGAAAAGAATTACAAACAATAAAGGCGGAAGATTAACAGAAACAACTAGATTCTATAGTGTTTGAGTGTCCACTGTAGGTGTTAAAACCTTCTGATTTCAAATCTTATCCTTGAGAGCTTGGACTCCAAGCTGTATTTGGGCTATTTAAGACTCCCCAAGTGTTGCAAATTGCAAATTTTTAAAAGCTGTTCAGCAATCACAGTGCTTATTAACCTGGCACACTGTTTTTGCAGGCCAAAGAAAAAGGAAAGAAATACATTCTCCATTATGTATGCAGACCTGGACTGCATTTTGAACACCGGATAAATCTTCAAACTCAACAAATGCATAGCAAACACCAACATCCTGCAAATAAGAAATGAATTTTAGAGTGTTAGTTTACAAAGAGATATTGCAATACAGCAAAAACATGGGCCAAAGAAATGAACCTTGCGACTCCGGATCACAACACCCTTGGAACTGAGTTCACCAAATTTTCTAAACTCCTCCATGATTTCAGATTCAGATACATTAGGAGACAAGTTCCTCACATAAACTGACTTTATTTCTTCTGAAATCATTCATACAATAACATATCAAAGATAAAAAATGATCCTTAAATAGACACAATCAACAGTAGTAGCTTCCAAGCTAAAAGAGCAATTGAAAGCAAATATTTTATTCTTTTCTTTTCGGTACAAAAAAGAGATCTAGCGTTCCTATAAATATTAAAAGTCCCTACACTGTAAAGAATATGTCCAATCAAAGAAGTTAAAAGAAGACCTTCATCTTCAACAACTGAGACCTCCTCTACTACGTCATTCCCTGAACTTTCATGTGCATTTGATGCAGCTGCTTGCTGAGTGGTTGGCTGAGGAGCAAAATTCCAGTCTGAAGCAGGTGGTGTATTTTTGCTAACAGGAGCCAGGGAAGTTACTGATGGGGCAGATTGTCCTTTATCAACCCGTAACTTTCAACAGTCAAGTGGAAAATAAAAAGAACAGAGAAAAAGAAAACAAAATATTAGTCCTCAAGTACCAAGAAATACGTAATTCAATAGATATACATGAGTATTCACAGATGTACATGCACACTAACACACTGTAAAATCAAAATAAATAAAAGAAAAATTAAGTATAACCACAGTGCAGTAATTACAATTGAAGCATAAGTGTGCTTTGGGGGCTCTCCAACGGGTTCCTTGACAGAAGCAGGCAGGTGATCATGTACATTATGAGCTCTATTTTGAAGTGAACCATTCAACTCTTCAGAAGAATTATCCTCCAAAATATTTTCAGCCTCAGGGACTTGCTGTAACCATTGCTCTGGGAAACTGTAGTTGTCAACAGGACCATTTTGTTTGACATCAACTGGAGCCACATACTTACTTGCCCGGATTTCACCACCCATCAAATAGTTTGACACTGCCACAAAATTTATTTTTTCTTTTCAGAACATCCATAGTACCAGATTTTTCTACCCAATATCACTGAGAAAAAGGTTTTATTATAAATTTGCAGTTAAGGCATGAACAGGTTACAATATCAGCAATTTGTGACATATAAACTAGTTTTCCAAAGACATATCATAAAGTAAACAATTGCATAGAACACAGAAAAATTCTCTTAAATCATAAAAGATAACACAAATGAATGCAAAATACATAACCGTGATGATTCTGTAAAATCATACCCAAGCATTGATCAATTGCCTCTTTCTCTTCTTTGTTAATCCATAAAATAGATATTATTCGGCCAATAATAAGTAATAATCCTAAACTCCAAAATTCAGGATATACAGATACCTGGTTCAGGAATTGTTGGAGAAGCATTAAGTTTGGAATTGAGATTGGTCTCAGCTAAAAAGACTGCCGGATGCTGGTGAAATGGTTCATCATCTATGAAGTGAAAAATATCATTAAGTACAAAATAACCTTTCTCCTGAGCGGCAAGGAAGAATGTTTGAACAAATTTCCTTTTCCCACTGAAATCTTTTACTTGCACAGACCCCAAAACCATTACTAGAACACCTCCATTCCAACATTCAAGGGAATGTGCTGTCTTGATTTCAATTCCAGAAAAACTGAGTGACATGATGAGTGCATGAATTTGCTGCCAAATGGATAAAAAAAAGAAAATTTCAGTAACTATATGAAGACATATAAGAATTTAATTACTAACAAAGAAACTCACAACATTTGCAGCAATTGCTTTCATAAACATTTGCAACTAACTATATAGTGATAATAATACTCCTCAAATATAAATTATCAACATGAATCTACCCTTTGGTTACATTTCAAAGTGTTCGCTTGCGAAAACAATTTAAACAAAAAAAATAAGAAACCTGAATTTCTTGCCATCAAGAATAGAATAAGCCCACTTTAACAATTTGTACGTGTTCTTCTGTGTAAAGAAATAATCACTACACTAAGAAAATTTACAAAATTTCAATCAAGTAACCCAAAATTTAGAAGAAAAAAAAAACAAAAGAAACAGAATATACTAGCATAGAGGTAGCGGTGTCTCTAGTGTTCCCATCAATTCGAAGCACAGTACTGGCATCACTGTAAAACTGATGAACATAATTCGGCTGTTGCTGTAGTACCTGATAGTATTGTCCCACAAAGTACGTCCCTACCTGAACCAATCACATAAAAGAATTTCCAAATACAATAACAGAGTCCCAATTTAGTAATAATCAAGTAAACAAAACCAAACCCAATATCTAGAAGGTGAAGTACGAGCGAGGAAACCTGAGCAGCAGTTACTGGAATAGGAAATGGAGAGGCCATTTTCGAGGAAAAACGCTAAACCCTACAAAACCCCAGATCCAAACAAAGATATGGAACAAAAATCACCAACAAAATCCCTTAAATAAGTAAAAATATCCACAAACACACATGATATCGTCAAACAGACTAACAAGTAAGACAACACTATCTATGATGTGAGTTTGCAGAAAGAGAGATTGGGGACAAACCTAGAGAGAGAGATTGAAGAGAAGGTCTTCTCCACTGATTGTTTTTCTTTGCTTTTTATATTTCTTTTGGCAGTGTTCTGTTAGTGTGGTTTTTGTGGTTTTATTGCTTTTGTGGAAGCCTACTTTCTGCTTTCTCTGTTTTCACGTCTTTTTCTTCTTTTATTTTTCATTTTTCAGCGATTCGGTTTTATATTTTTTTAAATTTGGGAATTTCAAATTTGCCCCCTACAATTTGGCTCAAATACGGTATTAAATGCTTTTCCAAAATAATTTACTAACTACCCTCAAAGTGACCGTGTTTGTTCTTAATTATTTTTAAATGAAAACTACCATGGTTTGTTTTTAACTAAAATTTGATTTCTAACTTTTATCTGTCCAAAATCTCAAAATAAACCTTAAGAAAAAAAAAAATTTTGAAATCTCAAAAGTATTCACATAACCAACCAACAATGTCCTGCTAATAGAAACATTACAAAATGATCTTTTTAAAAGTCGATAAAAGTTCAAATAAATTTTTAAAAATACTAATTTTTTTATTTTAAACAATATGATGATTTAATAATTAACATACGTATTACGTTAAGTCAAATTAAGTTAAGAGATTTTTCAACTAATGTTCCTAAAGTAATTGTTAATGTCTTTATATTTGATAAGTTATATTTTTTAATACTCCCGCAATACTTGTTAGCAAATCTGTAAGTTAAATAATAATTATTTTGTTAAATCAAATGTAAATTAATTCCCAACCAATATATCACATGTTGTCTATTATGTAAAAAGTTGAAAAGGTAAAAATATAATTTTTTTTATTGTTTTGATGTAGAATCAAAATAATAAATATTTTAACCTTTTGAAAATCAACATTATCATTTCATGTTACTTGGTGTAATGAATGATTGTCATCTCTCTACTTTTTTTTTTGACAAAAAATGAACAATTCTCTCTAACTATATTTTTAAAAAATTATTAATTTATGACTTTTTATTAATTGAGCAGCAAATATAATTTTATATCATCTATATATGTATTTTAATGCATCTATATTTTAACTTAGCATTAAAAACAGTTTGTACTTACATATTAATAAAATTAAATTAATAAAGAAATTAAACTTAATATAAATATCTGCATGAGTTTATTTAGTAATAATTCTAAAAATATACTTACCAATTTATCTATTCTCTTAGTTGACTACCCAATTTATATAGACAATAGTTAGTTTAAGGGGAGCTTTGTTGTGTTATTGAAAACCGTTTTCATCTTGTAAATAATAAATATCTGAGAGGATGTTTTTGATAATTTCCTTGCAAAATTTAATGGGTGCTGTTGGGTCCAATGGCAATAAGCCACACCAACAGTGTCCACAACAATTGGGGCAGAAAGTCTACCCAACGAAAGAGACTTTCGCAAACTGGGGGCGTTTATGCTAACTTCCGTTTGTGCATTTAATAATTCATTTGGGAGTATTTTATTTTTGTCAAAGAAAAAGAAATTATATAATTAAAATACTTCATAATAAAGCAAAATTTTTTAAGAAGTTGGTAATTGAAAAGTCCTTTTATTTTTTCTTTATTATGGATTTTAATTGAGAAAAATTAAAGGGACCAATCCATATTCATGCGAATGTGTCATATTTAGTTAAAAATAAATAAAACAAGGTTTTCTAGAATACTAAAAAAGAAAAAAGAACACAGAGAAGTTGTGCTAGCAACAATCGTGCAATGAAAATATTATTGATAATAGAAATTTCATACATAAGAAAATCAACAGATACACAAGATATCATGAGTAGCTAGCAACCATAGTTGACATTTCTCTTTTCTAAAACATCGTATAGATTTGTTTTGTAGAAGAGAAGTAATAGATACCATTATAAAAGTGCTTTTGGCAAATAAAAAACAAGTTTCTATTCTCAAAAGCACTTTAATGTAAAAATATTCTCAAAACCACTATTTATTTATTTTTTTCCGTAGGACATAAGGTATACAATCGTTCTCACGTCTTTTCCAACAATTTTGTATATCATGTAATGTTATGAAGCTGCTTTTTGCAGTCCATTGAGGAATCTTTGAGTTGAGCAAGGTATAGTAGTGTTTCCTCCATACACAACAAATTTAACCCACTAGCTAATTATGGTTGCCATTCAGAAATTCCAACTATTCTTTTGTAGTTGGAATCTTGTGGATCGTTCAATTTTGATTTATTTTTAATTCACTTATTTGATGTTGTATTGCAAATATTACTTGTCAATCAATCACCATTTGAATTATAGAGAGAGAACCATGGAGTTTTCAAAAGTTCCACTTGATTCGTGGAATACTGAAGTGGCAAGTGAGTAGAAAATAATGTAACTCGATGGGGATTTCAGGTGTCACTCATCAAGTGACTGCATTTATAATATGCAGATAATTTACGTCTTTCCCATATCTACGAAACCTTCTCTAGTTCATACTTTGGTAGGATCTTATGATCGTCTTCCTTGAGCCAAGCTAACGCGCAGTGCCCGTCCTTCTAATTCCTAAGGTCGAAAAAGAGATGATTAGTTAGCAGATTAGCAATTTTCTCAAGATTGAAAATTTTGTGTCTTAACTTAAGCATGTGCACAAAGAATATAAAGACAGAATGAATCAATACCACTCCATTAAGGGATTCGAGGGCGTTGTCCATCTCTTGTTTTGTTGAATAGCATACAAAACCATAACCACGAGATCTTCCAGATTCTCCATCGTATAAAACCCTTGCGCCAACCACGTTTCCATATTCTTGAAAAGCTTGAGTTAAACTCTCAGTGGTTACTGACCAGGATAAATTCCTAACAAAAAGCTTATAATCTGTTTCTGCATATAAAGGTTCTCTAGCTCTAGGTTTGTCTGAAAAGTTCACCCTCAAAGTCCGACCCAAATATTCCTAGAATAGAACAATCTTTTTTAAGTACCAGCTCAAGAGTAAGAAAAGATTTTGTTTTACTTCAAGATTCGACATAGGATTATTAGTTGTTAATGCATATGCACACAAAAACAATGTCTACATGTCCTCACATATATATATAGATAAAGATTCTTACTCTTCCATTAATGTTTTCAATAACAGCGTTACAGTCTTCAACACTGCTCATTGTCACAAATGCAAAACCTCTACTTCTTCCAGTTTATTTATCATAAAGAACCTGCAACAATTTGCCAAAACTATATTAGAGGAAACATATCGAAAAATATGGAAATTGAATCTCAGGAAATTGACTAAGGAAAATTGTATCTGAATGTACTGGTGAAAGGAAATGTAAAAATATTACAGCCTTCAGACAGTGTTTGATAAGCAAAGTGGTTTAATATCATCAATCTCTCTAACAAGATCAAAAGCTACGATGCTTTCTCTGTTAGAGTTAATGTTCTTATTTATGCCTTTAAAAGCACGAGATGTAATAACATTATTTTTTATTTAGTAAAGTTTTGTTTTACATACAATTTGAGTGTGTATTATTTAATTCTTATTTCTAAAGCAAGTGATTATATGTTAGTCAAGATGTTAAAACAGAAAGATATAAATCACATGTTCTTTACAAATAAAAGATAATTCATAATTATTTATAAATTAAATATTTTATAATATAAAATTGTAACTTTTCTACTTCTAAAGTGAATAATTTATCTTGATCATTGAAATAAAGATTTCGAGTAGAAAAGTTAGTATATGTGTTATACATTGAACATAACTATCGCGAACTAAAATTCAGTAAAATAAATGTTATTGATTTTAATTCACATAAGATTTAATAAGCTTGATAAATATTAATCTTAAGTAATGAACTTAGGTTCATATATTATGTCTTTTGAGTTATCAAGGAAGTGAGACCCAATAATACAGTCAAAACTTCAATAACTTGTAGATATAATTTTGTAGATAGTAAGAAAATATACTTACAAGATGGAATATATTAATATGACGCTTTTTCATTGTGATTTTATTTGTCAAAATCAGTCTTTCAACATTATCAATAAGGCTAGTGAGTATATTCTGCGATGTAGAATACAGCTCCCTTTATTCATTCTGAAATTGGCAGTTTGTTAAGTAACTCTCCTTCCATACTCAATTTGATATTATCAATTTTTTTCACATATTTTTGTTGATTAATTCTCTATGTTCTCTCTTCTAAAATCCTAGAATTTAAATGAGATGAATGAAGATACACTGATAAGAAGAAAATTCAGGTCATCCATTGCAAACAAGGTTCACCTCACCATGCTAACCGAAAAAATTCTATGTCGTAAGTAGGAAGTATTTATTCATATATAGGTACAGAGGAAATACCTAACCCCCTTCTGTTTATTGAAGCTCAGAAGCAAACTGAATAGAGGAATTCCTAAAATTAAGACAGCTTAGGAAGACATAGAGGAACTGAAGCTATAAAATCAAGCTACGCAAGATATTCAAGCTTAGATGTAAAGCTCGTATGGGATACATCACAATATCAGACAGAGCCTAAGCGTATCCACAACAGTATTTTACGCAGTCAAATTATATCAATCATGCCAGTGCTTGGGTTACCAATTAGCAATCAAGCTCTATACTCGAGCAGTGAACAAGCTTAGTTAATGGAGAATCAAACGTTAAAGGGGATCAATGACATCTCTTTTTATCATCCCTTAGACTATTTGAATTTTCCCCGCGAATGGTGTCCTCAGGAGAACAATTTTTTGCTTCATGAAACATTCACAATGCTCAACTAGTTATTGAATGTTTCACCCTCCAAATCTAAAGCTATTCATTAATCACAATTCACAATCATTGATCAATTTAAATAAACTTGCTAGTGAATAATTCATTGAAAATCATGAAATTGGACAATGTTATTGAGACTCTCTATATGATCCCTCATTTCCATAAAGAAATAACCCCCTGATCTCCCTAAATCCTCATCCAAATACCCATTAATACTCATATTGTCTAAATAAATCAATGCAACCTCTCCAAAAACCATTGTTTAAAGTTCATAATCCCTTCCAATCAGATTCTAATTAACTACTAGTACTCAGATAAAAATGTTGAACAAACAGTTACCCTATAATTATTTTAAATTGATTTATAGTTAATACGATAATCACATGTTGATTGTTTCAAAATTTAAAATTAATATGTTACAAACCTCAACAAGCTCTGGACTTCCGTACTCTTGAATTATCCCAGCAAGCTGAGCGCTATCAACATTATATGGCAAATTCCCAAAGTAAAGCTTAGTGTTCACTGGAGTGAAAGCCGGAGCCGGAACCAGATCTTCAGCCTCAACCTGGCCTCGGCTTTCATATCAGCATCTTCTTCAGCTTTCTCTAATTTCTTGTCCTCTACCAATCCAGCATTTTCTTCAGCAGCTGTGGCATCCGCCTCTTCTTGTGCCACAGCAGAAGATGTCTTAATCACACGCCACTTACTCTGCGTCATAACTCCCATGTTACTGTGCTCCATCGTGTAAGCCAGCGAAATGGAGGCCAACAATCGAGGTGTTGAGAGTTTCATCCCAGCATTGCTGTGATGATCATATATTGTACAGTGATTAGCACGCATGCATTTGACTGTGTGCATAGATGAGGAGAAAGATGAGGCAATGGCCGCAGCAGCTGTAGCAGCCATGATCGGTGGACGTAGACCGAAAGTGCGGCGATGTTGGCGGTTGGTTTTTCAGTTAAGAAGGGGGATACTGTGGAGGAATTGGAAGTTGGTTTTACGAGAGAGAAGAGCGAGAAATGGTAGGAATGTTGATGTGGGTAAAGCTGATGTGGGAAGATTGTGCTAATAACATAGTGGATAAGGCAGAGGGGGTGTTCAGTGTGGAATGTGGATCAGAGACCTGAGCTTTTCTTTTCCAGTTGCAGGAGAAATAGAGGATTTACAAGCATAATTTTTTAGAACACAACTTTTAAAAAAATATACTAATTGTTTGTTTATTATAAGTAATTTTTTTTAGTTAAAATTATATAATTATTTTAATAGATGAATTTTTAAAAATTATGTTAAACAAAAATAATATAAATTTTTTAAATTAAAATTAGAGCATTTTATACAATTTAACTTTTTAAAAAAAATTAAAAATATCTATTATCGAAAACTTGAAATTTAAATTTGAAATATTTTAATAAAAAATTAATTGTCCAAAAAATATTTTTGGTGACAATCAAATTATATAAAAAAAATTTTAAAAAAGAATTAGATATTAAAAAAGTCTTTCTCCTTGCATTTGCATTGGGCAGTTTTTCAATCAATCTCAAAAGAATGTCTTACTTTTTTTAGAATATTATATAAATATAGTAAAACAAGTAACACACAATTATTTTTTAAAAACTGATTGCTAATTAACAAAATTTATTATAAATTAAATAGTTTATAATTAGTTTAGTTATTAATTTAATATAAATTTTAATAAATTGTACCATATAAATGAACATTCAGAATGGATGAATTTTAACTCTCCAATTAATTAAAAAGAATTGCCATTACATTTTACGTACAAGACACTTTACGATAAGTCGAATTTAATTGTTGCCATGATAAAAATATACTCAATATTATAACAATTATATTCTAACTATATAATGTTTTTATTATAAATAATATTTAATTATTTATATATCTGAATCTTTTAAAAGTGATGATACAATATTTGTTTATCTTTTGAACTGTTAGGTTCCTGTATTTGATGAAATGAAATCCGGTGCGCGGATCATGACCCGATGAAAGTAGCCGGTGATAACGGCTTTTTGTCTCGTTTTTTTCCCTCCAGTTTGGTCTTTATACTAATGGAGTATCATGTTCTCCGCTTCTCGTCCATTGCTAAAACTCGCCAAAACTCTCTGTTTAACCCTCAACAGACAACTCTCTCACGCAATCCCAGCAATCGCTACAGGAAGCCAAGGAATCGTAATCCCTCTTAACCTAAAACCCACCAACGCAAAAATATCGAATCTCATGCGAAATGCCTGTATACGGCAAGCCGAGGATCTGTTCGATAAAATGCAGCACAGAAATACCGTCACATGGAACGCCATGATTCGGGGTTACTTTCAAAATGGATTGTCTGATAAAGCTATGAGTTTATTCGATCAAATGCCTGAACGTGATATCTTTACGCATAATACGGTGATTACAGGGTTGATGCAGAGTGGTAATGTAAATGGTGCGAAAGAGGTTTTTGATGGGATGGCTGTTAGAGATGTTATAGCATGGAATTCGATGATTTCTGGGTATGTACGCAATGGTTTAATTGATGAAGCAATGAGGAATTTTCACAATATGACTGTAAAGGATGTGGTTTCGTGGAATCTGTTGATAGGAGGGCTAGTGAACTGTCAAAGAATCGATTTGGCTTTAACCTATTTTACAGAAATGAATGCTAGAGATGTTGTATCTTGGACAATTATGGTGTCTGGACTTTTGAAAGCAGGACGGATTGCTCATGCTCGAGAACTCTTTGAAGAGATGCCTGTAAAGGATATTCAAGCTTGTAATGTAATGATGACTGGTTATGTGGAAAGTGGATGTGTCGACATGGCAGAAGATTTGTTTCATAAAATGCCGGTCCGTGATTTAAATTCGTGGAAGCAGTTGATTAATGGATTGGTGAATAGTCGGAGAATTCAAGATGCCATTACGAATTTCATGAAAATGCCAGAAAAATGTCAAAAGACTTGGAATTCAATCATTTTGGGATTCATAAGAAATAGGCTTGTCAAGGAAGCTCATGCATATCTGGAAAAGTATCCTTACAGCAACATGGCATCTTGGACAAATGTAATTGTTGGTTATTTTGAAATAGGTGAGGTTGGAAGTGCAATTAAGGCTTTTGAATTCATGAAAACTCGAGATGTAACTGTGTGGAATGTTATGGTATTTGGACTAGGAAAAACTGATCTTGGGGAGGAGGGACTGAAGTTTTATCTGAGAATGAAAGAATCAGGTCCATCCCCTGATAAAGCTACTTTTACTAGTGTTTTAACAATCTGTTCAGATCTCCCTACCTTACATCTTGGAAAACAAATCCACACACAGACAATTAAGACAGGTTTGAATCAGTTTACTGCAGTTTCTAATGCTGTGGTAACTATGTATGCAAGATGTGGAAACATGCAATCAGCTTTGCTGGAATTCTCTTCCATGCCAATCCGTGATGTAGTTTCTTGGAACTCTATCATATGCGGATTTGCTCACCATGGAGATGGTAGTAATGCTTTAGAGATGTTTGAAAGAATGCGATTAACTGATATCAATCCCAATGCTATAACCTTTGTGGGAGTTCTATCTGCTTGTAGTTATGCAGGATTGGTTGACCAAGGTAGATACTACTTCGATTATATGCAAAACAAGTGTTTTATTCAGCCAACAACTGAGCATTATACTTGTGTTGTTGATTTGCTGGGAAGATTTGGTCTTATAGATGAGGCGATGGGGCTTTTACATCAAATAAGAGCAGATGGAATTGAAGTTCCTCCGAGCATTTGGGGGGCTTTGCTTGGATCCTGTAGAATCCACAACAATATGAAGGTGGGTGAGATTGCTGGTGAGAGGGTTTTGGAATTAGAACCTCATAACTCTGGTGTTTATCTAATTTTGGCAGAAATGTATCTGAGCAGTGGTAGAAGAGAAGATGCTGTGAGAATTTGGGCTCGGATGAAAGATAGTGGAGTTAAGAAGCAACCAGGTTGTAGCTGGATTGAAATAAATAATAGTGGGCATGTATTTCTTTCAGGAGATAGTTCACACCCTGAGTTCCACAGGCTCTGTCCTCTTTTGAACTTACTGCATACAGAGATGGAGACTGAAACTTTAAAACTTAGTGCTGATACTTCTGAGGACGTAAAAATTCTTTTAGATGGATGTTATCGGTGAGATTACGTTCGTCATTCTTTATGTAATGAAATAACCCAAAACGGTGGGGCAATCAAATGCATAAGCTGATTAAAAGGTTGAGTACTTAATGGATTTGGGGTTGCCCTGTGGCCTGCTGACTTTATGAGTTGGAGTTACTGGTTAAAGATCTATGAAAACATAAGTTGACAATTATCTGTTGCAAATGCCATTGTCGTTTATTAACATGCCAAAGATGGACTTCACACGTTTCTCAGGTTTACTTGGGCTAAGGTTGATCTGCTACGGGACTTGTCATCAAAATCCAAGGAAAGTTAAGTTCATTATCATATACGAGAGTGAGAAGAGCAATGTAACTCAAGAAACTGATTATCTGTTAGTTAATGGAATAGACACTGATAAATCATTTATGTCCAACATTTTAGTGTATTTGACTCCATTCTGTATTTTCGTTGGCATAATTTAACTTGATTTCAACCTTTTTTTTCTTTCCAAGTCGTATAAACATAATGTAATTTATATCATATGGACAATTGCAGCTGCGATTCTGGAAAAGAGATAAAAACAAAATATACATACTCCGTGACTGTAAATCCACTCAGTTCTGAATAATTGTTGAATGACAATCCATCAAGTTTTCCAAGCTCCTAGTTTTCTTCTCGGACTGGGGACTGCCATCGTGGATCCCTTCTTGCCTTTAAAATCGCTCTTTTATCAGGCGCATTAATATGTTATTAATATAACTTAGTATGTAAAATATTTTATTTTTTTTTATATTTTTCATTAATACTCTCATATTATTTTATAGTTATTACATTTATACAATTATATTATTCTTATTTTATATAACTATTATTATTAAACTATCTTGAAGAGTATCTTTTATAATTGTCATTAAAATGAAATTTTCACGTTAAAAACGAGAATAATATGTTATTATTTATTTATTTATTTTATTTTATTTATAATCTGAGTTAATATTTATAATAAATAAATAATTGTTATAAAAAAATGGAAAACTAAATAGAGAATTTGTGGGAGAACTTAACGCTATTGTTATTCTGGAATTGGATATCCTCAATCCCGAGCAAGGTTTATGTTATTCCCCACTAAGAGCTTTGCACATGCATGTGCAAGAGTAAAAGCGATTAGGGTTTAACGCCCATTGATTCACTTTGAATGAGTTGAGAAAACACTGGCCAGGGTTTAAGTTTCGTGGAATTTCCGGATTGGAGTTGGTGGTGATGTTGTACAAAGCTGGACGTAGCTCGAAATGGAATATCCGGCCGTGCAAAGGTTTAAGGCCCGTTAATTAACTTTGAATGAGTTGAGAAAACACTGGCAAGGCTTTAAGTTTCGTGGAATTTCAGAATTATAGTTGTTGGTGATGTTGTACAAAGCTGGACGTAGCTCGAAATGGAATATCCGGCGGCTTTGCACGTCCGTTCGCCGTCGCATCGAGGATGAGGGTGACTGGATTTACTCTTCGGAGTGGTGGGGAACTGAATCCGAAGGTTACACCGTTCTCCGTTCAACTTCCGAGAAAGGAAATGGGGTCATTTCAGTTCTAGCGTACCCTTCTTCGAAACCTGTCAGTTCCTCTTTCTCTCTGAATATCATGCAATTGAATAAATTTTGGCTTTCGTTACAGTTTTAATTATTATGTGGTGTTTAAAATTTGATACAAGTTGTAAGATATCAATTGTTGGATTGAATTTTTTTATGAATAATCAGAAATGATAAGACGTTGAACTGCATCACTCGGAGTGCTTTTCAGATAAGTGCTTCACTCGTACTTTTCAATAAGTACTTTCTAGGCTAGAAAAAACTTGAACTGCATTGTGGAGATGAAATTGGTAAGTGCTTTTTATGAAAGTACTCTTGTGTGGTTCTACAAAAATTGGTTTTACTTGACAATGGTGCTACCGAATCACTTTCAGAGCTACTTTGAGTTATTTTCTCATCATATGTGTAACAACTTTTAGAGTAAGGAGAGGTGGCCAGAAATGGAGAGATGGCTGCAGCAAAGATTTGCAGAGGTACATCCAAGTAATGGAGCCAATGAACGTTTTAGAGTGCTTGGGTATCAATGGCGGACACTTCGTTTTAATGAGGATACACGCCAGAGCACTGTTAAAATTATGGCTGCTTGCCAGGAGTCTGTACCTGGCTCTGTATGCTTTATGCAGCAGGCTTATTGCCTGGCTGTTCCATGTAAATTCCATCACCTTATTTATTATTACAAATTGGCTGCTTTTCCTTCATTAAACAACGCTTGCAACTGACTCAGATATTTGTGCATTTTTTATATTTTAGTGATGTAATATTAGAGTAGCAGTTGGTTGTTGTCATCTTATCTTCCCTAGCATTTCTTTGCGTGTTCATGTTATATGCAGCAGCATCTTTCAATTCTCTCTGTTGTCAGACTCCTTTAGTCTTCAAGAAGCTTAATTCCGATGACACGGATCCATCATGAATTCAAGGAGCAGAATTGTTGTTGCCTTTTTGCTTTTGTGTGAACAACAAGCAGAATTAGGGCCCAATCTGACACATCTAGTTTAGGAACTTAATGAAATTTTTTGTTATGGTCGTTGTCAGCAGCCACTACTCCTTTGAAGAATTGAAGTTCTTTTCGCATGTGTTGACTAAAAATTTGTTGGCTACATCTTTGCAAAATGTGATGCTTCAGTTTTGAATAATCTTGGGAGTTACATGCCCCTTTTGTGATAGTTCTATGGGCCTTTTGTCTC
>JAWDEX010000010.1:7369250-7385456 GCA_035221805.1 Trichilia hirta | reverse complement strand
TATCCACAGATGCGCATGGACAATAACACAATAAACAGACAAAATAAATAAAAGAAGAATAAGGATAATCACAGTGCATTAATTACAATTGAAGCATAAGTGTGCTTTGGGGGCTCTCCAACAGGTTCCTCAACAGAAGCAAGCAGAAGATCATGTACACTATGAGCTGTATTTTGAAGTGAACCATTCAACTCTTCAGCAGAATTATCCTCAAAAATATTTTCAGCCTCAGGAACTTGCTGTAACCGTTGCTCTGGGAAGCTGTAGTTGTCAACAGGACCATTTTGTTTGACATCAGCCAGAACGACATACTCCCCTGCCTGGATTTCATCACCCATCAAATAGTTCGACGCTGCAAAAAAAAAAAAAAAAAAAAAATTAGTTTTGCTTTTCAGAGCATACCATAGTATAAGATTTTTATACCCAATATCCCTGAGAAAAAAATTTTATTATGAAGTTGCAGTTACAGCATGGACACATTACAATATCAGAAATTAGTGAGATATAAACTTGTTTTCCAAAGACATCTATGATGCATTCTTCCAACTAGAACACAAAAAAATTCTCTTAAATGATAAAAGATAACACAAATAAATGAAAAATACATAACCACCATGATCTGTAAAAGTATACCCTAACATTGATCAATTGCCTCTTTCTCTTCTTTGTTAATCTGGAAAATAGATATTATTCAGCCAACTAATGAATAACAATTCTAAACTCCAAAATTCAGGATATACAGATACCTGGTTCAGAAATTGTTGGAGAAGCATTAAGTTCAGTATTGAGATTGGTCTGGGCTAAAATGCCTGCTGGATGCTGGTGAACCGGTTCATCATCAATGAAGTGAAAAATATCATTAAGAACAAAATAACCTTTCTCCTGAGGTGCAAGGAAGAAAGTTTGAACAAATTTCCTCTTCCCAATGATATCTTTTACTTGCACAGAACCCGAAACCATGACCAGAACACCTCCATTCCAGGATTCGAGGGAATGAGCTGTCTTGATTTCAATTCCAGAAAAATTGTGCGACATGATGAGTGCATGAATTTGCTGCCAAATAGATAAGAAATAGAAAATTTCAATGACTACAAGACATATAAGAATTTAATTACTAACCAAGAAACTCACAACATTTGCAGCTATTTTTTTCACAAACAATTGCAACAATCTATATACTGATAAAACTACACCCCAAAAATAACTTACCAACATGAATCTACCCTACATTCAAAGTATCCATTTATGAAAACAATTTAAACAAAAGTAAAGTAAAATAAAATAAATTTCTTGCCATCAGGAATATAATAAGCCCACTTTTGCAATTTGTATATTTTCTTCTGTGTTTCACATTAAGATGCTTAACCATATCGAGAGACAACAATTGGTTTCTCATCAAATGAGCACCACATTTATACCAGCGTATATAAACACCAGTTACAAACCTAGTATATCTAGGAATAATATGCCAGTTATATACTCATTTTTTCACGATATAATATAGCAGAGTGACCATTGCAACATTAAACCTTCCAGGAAAAAAGCTAGAATAATCAAAAGCATCCAGCAATCCCGAATCAATAAAGAAACAATCACTACACCAAGAAAATTTACAAATTTCAATCAAGTAACCCAAAATTTAGAGAAAAAGAGTGAAGAAAACAAAAGAAAGAGAATAAACCAGCATGGCGGTAGCGGTGTCTCTAGTGTTTCCATCAATTCGAAGCATTGTACTTGCATCACTGTAAAACTGGTGAACGAAGTCCGGCTGTTGCTGTAGTACCTGATAGTACTGCCCCACAAAGTACGTCCCCACCTGAACCAATCACATAAAAGAATTTCCAGAAACAAAAAACAGAGTCCCAATTTAGTAATGATCCAAGTAGGCAAAACAAAACCCAATACAGACAAGTTGAAGTAGTGAGGAAACCTGAGCAGCAGTGACTGGAATAGGAAATGGAGAGGCCATTTTCGAAGAAAAACGTTAAACCCTTCAAAACCCCAGAACCATACCAAGATCTGGAACCAAATCACCAATAAAATCCCTTAAATAAGTAAATATATCCACACACACACATGCTATCAACAGACAGACTAATAAGTAAATATATCCCTTAAATAAGTAAATCTATGATGGGAGTTTGCAGAGAGAAAGAAACAGAGAGATTGTGTCCAGACCTAGAGATATAGATTTGAGAGAGGATCTTCTCCACTGATCGTTTTTGTGTTTTTATTTTTTCATTTTTATTTATTTATTTATTTTTTGTCCTTGTGGTAATCTACTTTCTGCTTTCCTGTTTTCATTTCTTTTTTTTTTTCTGCTTTTTGTATTTAAGTTATTAATTTTTAATTTGTGAATTTCAAAATTGCCCCATACAATTTGGCTTAAATATAGTATAAAGACTTTTTAAAATATAATTTACTAATAACCCCTCAAACTTGCCGTTGTTTTTCTGAAATGAAATGTTCCATGGTTTGTTTTGCCTAAAATTTGATTGTTAATTCTTATCGAAATCTCAAAATTAACTTTCTCCAAAAGAATAAAATAAAATGAAACCTCAAGAATATCCATGCCACCAACATTGTCTCGTTAATGTCAACATTTCAAAATTTGGTAAATGTCAAAATAAACTTTAAAAATAGTTATTTTTTAATTTTATATGACATGATGATAAAATGATTTACATATATATTATATTCAGTCAAATTAAATTAAATAATAGTTATTTTTGTTAATTTTACATATATATATATTACCAAACAATAGCACATGTTCTCTCTTTAGTAAAAGTTAGAAAAGATTATTTTTTTATTTTTATATATAAAATCAAAATAATAAATATTTTAGCCTTTGAAAAAATATTATTGTTTCATGTTACTTAGCGTAATGAATGATTCTCTCTCTTTTTTTTTATTCAATTTAAAATTATATTTTTAAAAAATTACTACTTTGGGGCCTTTTATTTATTGAACACTAAATATATTTTTATATCATCATTTATATTTTAAATCAGCATTAAAATAGGTTTCTCTTTAAGTAGAATTCAATTAAATCAATAATAAACTTAAACTTAATATAATTATCTGCATGGGTTTATATATAGTGATAATTTTATTATAAATTTTTTTCTATTCTCAATTTATAAAATATAGTTAATTAAGGGTAGCGTTGATGTATTATTCAAAACCGCTTTTATCCTGTAATAATACATATCTGAGAGGCTGTTTCTGATAATTTACTTTTCAAATTTCAAAATTTTATGTGTTTTCTTGCTTCCAATAGCAATAAGCCACATCAGCAGTAACCATGGCATTTGGTGCAAAAAGTCTGCCCAATAAAAGGTACTTTCCCAAAATGGCTAGCTTGAGTGTGAGATTGTTGGTTATCTGCTGCCCGCGTTTTTGGTATCATTTAATAATTCCTTTGGGAGTATTTTTCTTTTTGTAAAAGAAAAAGAAACTAAATAATTAAAATAATTCATAATTATGTAAAATTTTTTGAGAAATTGGTAATTGAAAAGTCTTTTTTTTTTTATTTTTTTCAATTATGTATTTTGATTTAGAAAATTTAATGCAGTTTGGTGGACAACTTCATATTTAAGTAATGTCATATTTAGTTAAAAATTAAAAAAAAAAAAAAAAAAAGGTTTTCTGAAATAGAAAAAAAAAAAAAGATTAAAATACTTTACCGTAAAAGTTTGTGGCAGCAACATTTGTGCAAGCAAAATATTAATAACAACAGAAATTTTGTACATAAGAAATTCAACACGATACACAAGTAACACGAATAGCTGACAACCATAGTTGACATTTCTCTTTTTAAAAACTATCATATAGAGTTGTTTTATAAAAATAAAGTAAAAGATACCTTTTATAAAAGTGCTTTCGGCAATAATAATAACTTCCCATAAAGCACTTTCATGTAAAAATATTCTCAAAGCCACCATTTCTTTTTCTTTTTCGTAGGAGAGAAAGTATGCAATCGTTCTCACGTCTTTTCCAGTAATTTTGTGCACCATGTAATATTATGGAGCTGCTTTTTGGAGTACATTCAGGAATCTTTGAGATAAACAAGGTATAGTATTATGTCTACTTCATACACAACAGATTCAACCCACTAGCTAATTATGGTTGCCATTCAGAAATTCCAACTATTTTTTTATTGTGGGAATCTTGAGGATCATTCAATATTGATTTAATTTTAGTTTACTTGTTTGATGTTATATTGCAAATATTACTTGTCAATCAATCACCATTTGCATTATAGAGAGATAACCATGGAGTTTTCACAAGTTCCACTAAATTAGTTGAATGCTGAAGTGGAAAGTGAGTATAAAAACATGTAACTCAATAGGGATTTCAGGTCTCACTCATCAGGTGCCGTATTTGCAATATGCAGATAATGTACATCTTTCCAATATCTACGAAACCTTTTGTAGGATCTTATGGCCTTCTTCCTTGAGCCAAGCTAATGCGCATTGCCCGTCCCTCTAATTCCTAAGGCAGAAGAACAAGAGATGATTAATTAGCAGATTAGCAATTTTCTCAAGATTTAATTTTTCTCTTAAGCATGTGCACAAAGAATATAAAGAAGGAAGGAAGCAATACCACTCCATTAAGGGATTCAAGGGCAGTGTCCATCTCCTCTTTTGTTGAATAGCATACAAAACCATAACCACGAGATCTTCCAGTCTCTCCATCATATAAAACCCTTGCACCAACCACGTTTCCATATTCTTGAAAAGCTTGAGTTAAACTTTCAGTTGTTACCGACCAGGATAAATTCCCAACAAAAAGCTTGTGATCTGTTTCTGAATATAAAGCTTCTCTAGGTCTAGGTTTGTCTGAAAAGTTCACCCTCAAAGTCCGACCTAGATATTCCTGGAATAGCACAATCTTTTTTAGTAGAAGCACAAGGGTACAAAAAGATTTTGTGCAGCCTCTAGCACTATGTACCCAAAAACGGAAATGAAAAGGGTTGATTATTAAACGATATGTGATTAAAGTTATCAAATTTGTCAGCAACTAGTATTTCAAGATTTGACATAGGATTATTAAGTGCTAATGCATATGCAAATTGACATGTATATATGCACACAAACACAATGCTTACTGTCCTCGCAGATATATATAGATAAAGCTTCTTACTCTTCCATCAAGGTTTTCAATAACTGCGTTACAGTCTTCGACAGTGCTCATTGTCACGAATGCAAAACCTCTACTTCTTCCAGTTTCTCTATCATAAAGAACCTGCAACAATTTGCCGAAACTATATTAGAGAAAACATATTGAAAAACAGGGAAATTGAATCTCAGTTAGGAAATTGACTGTGGAAAATTGTGTGTGAATGTACTGATAAAAGAAAATGTCAAAATATTACAGCCTCCAGACTATTTGATAAGCAAAGAGGTTTATGTCATCAATCTCTCAGACAAGATCCAAAGCTATGGTTCTTTATCAATAAGGCTAGTGAGTATATTCTGCAATGTAGAATACAGCTCTCTTTATTCATTCTGAAATTGGCAGATTGTTAAGCAACCCTCCTTCCATACTCAATTCAATATTATCATTTTTTGCATATTTTTGTGGATTTATTCCCTATGATCTATCTTCCAAAATCCTAGCGTTGTAAATGAGAGGACTGAAGATACTAATAAGAAGAAAATTCAAGGCATCCATTGCAAACAAGGTTCACCTCACCATGCTAATTAAAAAAATTTTAAGTCATAAGTAGGAAGTATTTATTCAGATATAGGTACAGAGGAAATCCCCATCCCCCTTCTGTTTACTGAAGCTCAGAAGCATACTGAGTGAAGGAATTCCTTAGATTAAGACAGCTAGGAAGGAATAGATGAACTGAAGCTATAAAACCAAGCCACATAAAATATTCAAGCTTCAGCTTGAGAAGTAAAGCTTGTATTGGATACACCACAATACCAGTCAGAGCCTTAGTGTATCCACACCAGCATTTTACACACACAAATTATATCAATGACGCCAGTGCTTGGGTTATCAATTAATCAAGCTCTATACTTGAGCAGTGGAACTTGAACTCAACTTCATTAAGCAGGTAAATAACGTCAAACAAGCTTAGTCTATGCCCAATCAAATTTTAAAGAGGGATCAGTGACATCTCTTTTTATCGTCCCTTTGACTATTTGAATTTTCCATGTGAATGGTGTCCTCAGCAGAATTTGTTTTGCTTTGGGAAACATTCACAATGCTCAACTAGTTTTGTTGGAAGTTTCACCCTCCGAATCCGAAGGTATTCATTAATCACAATTCACAATCATTGACCAATTTAAATAAACTAGCAAGTGAATAATTCATCAAAATCACGAAATTCGACAATGTTATTGAGACGTACTATAAGATCCGTTCTTTTCATAAAGAAATAACCGCCTGATTTCCCTAAACCCTCATCCAAATACCAATTACGCAGATTGTCTAAATAAATATCCAAAAAACATGGTTTAAAGTCCATAACTCCTTCCAGTAAGATTCTAATTAACGACTAGTACTCAGTTGAACAAACATATATCCTAAAAGTAATTTGAATTGATACATAGTTAATACAATAATCACGTATTGATTGTTTCAAAATTTTAACTTAATATGTCACCAACCTCAACAAGCTCTGGACTTCCGTACTCTTGAATTATCCCAGCAAGCTGGGCGCTGTCAACATTATATGGCAAGTTCCCAAAATAAAGCTTAGTGTTCACTGGAGTGAAAGCCGGAGCCGGAACCAGATCTTCAGCCTCAGGCTTGGCCTCAGCTTTCGCATCAGCATCTTCTTCCACTTTCTCTGATTCCTCCTCCTCCGCCAATCCAGCAGTTTCTTTAGCAGCAGTTGCAGCCGCCTCTTCTTGTGCCACAGCAGCAGATATCTTCATCACACGCCACTCACTCGGCGTTATGACTCCTATGTTAACGTGCTCTATCCTGTAAGGCAGTGAAATAGATGCGAACATGCGAGGTGTTGAGAGTTTCCCCCCAGCATTGTTGTGATGATCGGATATTGGACAGTGATTAGCACGCATGCATTTGAGTGTGTGCATAGATGAGAAGAAAGATGAGGCAATGGCCGCCGCAGCTATAGCAGCCATGACGGGTGGATGTTGGCCGAAATTACTGCGATGTTGGCGGTGGTTTTATCAGTTAAGAAGGGAGATACGGTAGAGGAATTGGACGGTGGTTCGACGAGACAGGAGAGCGAGAAATATCAGAAATGGTGAGAAGGGATGGGTAAAGCTGATGTGGGAAGATTGTGTCCAATAAGAGAATGGATAAGGTGAACAAGTTCGGTGTGGAATGCGGATCAGAGTCATGTGCTGTGTTCCCTTTTCGCAGAATACTTGGATGAATTTCCATTTTATTCAATTGTTTCTTTTTAGAAGATTATATATCGCAGACTAGCACCCGTCAATATTTTTGGCAAATTTGACCACTTCCAAAATTTTTTACAAAATTATACATAGAAAAAAACTTGAGCAAAATAAACCAAAATTTTAATTTTTGGATAAAAATACCCTAAATTAATACAAAAATTCAACCAAATCCATTTAAAAAATCATATTATTTTAAAATTCTCTAACTTCTTATCAACAATGTAGTTGAGATAAAAAATTCAGACTTTAGAGTTTTTATGAATATAAATATCCACTAATTCAAATTTTAATATAGACAATGTTCATACTTATAAAAATCTTAAAATTTTAATCAATGTTTATCTCAATCAGTATAATTATTACAATCTCTAATTGTATTATTTTAATATAAAAGACTTTTATTGTAATGGTAAATTTTGTAGAATTTATCTAAAAAGAACCTTATAACTTTTTCATAAATTATTCATACATAATTCTAGTCTCTTATTGCAACCTCTCGTATAAGACTCATCCCCCTTCTCTTTTTAGCCATGAACCGTAATGTCATATAACAATTATCAGACAATCAATAATACTTGTATTACAACTAATCAAACAAAATAAACTAATATACCAACGTGCATTGAGAATAAAATTGTAATTTTAAAAATTAAAAAAAAAGTTATTTTTAAAAATAGATAATAAATTTATATTATCTATCAAATCTGTATACATTTGACCACACATTATTAGTAAGTAATCTAATTACTATAATAACATATATTAAAAGAAATAAAATACAATTTAAATAAAAGAAAAGAAAATTAATATAATATATGCAAAAGTAAATATTTTTAAAAAATAAAAAGATAATTTAAATTCGTAAACATTTTTTTTTAACAAAATTTACCCTAAATTAGATAATTTTATTGATTATTTTAGTCCTTAATTTAATATAAATTTCATAAAAATTATACCATAAAAATGAACATTCGGAATGGACGACGTTGCCTCTACAACTGATTAAAAAAATTAACACGACTTTCTATTTACAGGATGCTTTATAATAAGCTGAAGTTAATAAATGTTAGAATAAAAATAAACTTTTTTTAAAGTAAATATAATAATAAACTTAATATTACAACAGTTGCATATATTCTGAATTTATCATGTTTTTTTTTAAAAAGAATATTTAATTATTTGTATTTTATTTGATTAAAAAAATATTAAACTGTCGTGAAAGTTCAAAAATCAAAGATGGAGTGGGTTTATACAACAAAACATAAATTGAAAATAAAATTTAAATTAAATTAATTTAAATAAACTAATCTTTTATACAACACAATTAAATAATAAATAAAATTTACTTTATAAATTTTATCGATAAATTTTATAGAACAAATTATTTTAATAAATAATATATTATATGTACATGTAATTTTATATCTCAATTAATTAATTATTAATTTAAATATTTAAAAATTAAAACATTTAATTAATTTATAATTAAAATATAATTAATTATTAATTTATTATTATGCATTAAATTTTAAATATAATATAAAATTATTTTATTTTATTTTTAATTAATAAAAATAATAAAATAATATTTATACAAATTATTAATAAAATTAGTATATTATTTAATTATTTTATAATTACTTAAACCGTCGAATAAATTTTTATAAATTTACTCAAATAATTATACATGTTAATATTTTTATATTAGTTTATTTATAATTAAGTAAATGAATCATTTTATATTATGTTTCAATAATTCTATATTTAATTAATATTAATTAATAATCAATATGACTATTTATTATAATAATAAATTAAACACTTAAGTTATACTATATTTTTGTTAATAATAATAAATTCTATATTTTTGTTAATATTTAAAATTTATTATTATTATTACAATATTATTTTTTAGTCACGTGACCTGACATGGCCCAACCCTTACGGGCTGGACCTCACGAGCTGTGTCCGGACTCTTGTTCTTAGGTCGGAACAGTCCGGACATGCCACCGCTAGTTTCTAGCATTTGAACTTGTTTTATTGTATTTACAAGCTTATGCATTTACAGGAAAAGGAGAGAAATGAAAATCGGGCACCGGGATCATGACACAATTTAACTCGTGTAATGATAAAAGTCAAAGACAATTAAGCACCGGGCGACAAAAGCTTTTTGTCCCTTGTTGTTTAGGCTCCAGTTTGGTCTTGAAACTAATGGGATATCAAGTTCTCTTCACGTCTATTCCTCAACCTCGCACAAACTTTCGGTTTAACCCTCAACAACCGACTCTCTCATGCAATCCCAGCAATCGCCACAAGAAGCCAAGGAATCGTAATCCCTATGAACCTAAAACCCACCAACGGAAAAACATCAAGCATCACGAGAAATGCCTATATGCGGAAAGCCGAGGACCTTTTCGATAAAATGCCGCAAAGAAACACTGTTACATGGAACGCCTTGATTCGGGGTTCAAAATGGATTGTTTGATAAAGCTATGAGTTTATTTAATCCGAACGTGATATCTTTACGCACAATACAGTGATTGCAGGGTTGATGCCGAGTGGTAATGTTAATGGTGCAAAAAAGGTATTTGATGGGATGTCGGTTAGAGATGTTATAGCATGGAATTCAATGATTTCTGGGTATGTACGCAGTGGTTTGATTGATGAAGCGATTACGGCTGTTGAAAATATGCTTGTAAAGGATGTAATTTCGTGGAATATATTGATAGGAGGGCTAGGGAGCTTTCAAAAAATTGACTTGGCTGAAACATATTTTAAAGAAATGAGTGCTAATGTTGTTTCTTGGACAATTATGGTGTCTGCAGTTTTGAGAGCGGGACGCATTGCTGAAGCTCGTGAACTATTTTAAGCCGTGCCTGTAAAGGATGTTCAAGCTTGGAATGTCATGATGACTGCTTATGTGGAAAATGGATGTGTTGACATGGCAGAAGACTCGTTTCAAAAAATTCCGATCCGTGATCTAAATTCATGGAAGCAGTTGATTAATGGGTTGGTGAATAGTTGGAGAATTGAAGACGCCATTAGGAATTTCATGAAAATGCTAGAAATGTCAAAAGACTTGAAACTCAATAATCTTGGGGATTCAGAACGAATGGTCTTGTGAAGGAAGCTCATGCATTTCTGGAGAAATATCTTACAGCAACACAGCATCGTGGACAAATGTAATTGTCGGTTATTTTGAAATAGGCGAGGTTGGAAATGCAATTAAGGTTTTTGGATTGATGACAACTTGAGATGTAACTTTGTGGAATGTCATCATATTTGGAGTAGGAGAAAATGATCTTGGGGAGGAAGGGCTGAAGCTTTTTCTCAGAATGAAAGAATCAGGTCCATCCCCTGATAAGCTACTTTTACTAGTATTTTAACAATCTGTTCAGATCTCCCAACCTTGCATCTCGGAAAACAAATTCACACACAGACAATTAAAACAGGTTTGAATCAGTTTACTGCAGTTTATAATGCAATGGTAACTATGTATGCAAGATGTGGAAACATGAAATCGGCTTTGCTGGAATTCTCTTCCATGCCAATCGGTGATGTAATTTCTTGAACTCTATCATATGTGGATTTGCTCACCCCTGAGATGGTATTAAAGCTCTAGAGATGTTTCAAAGAATGTGATTAACTAACATCAAGCCCAATGCTATAACCTTAGTTGGAATTCTATCAGCTTGTAGTTATGCAGGACTGGTTGAACTAGGTAGATACTACTTTGATTATATGAAAAACAAGTGTTTTATTCATCCAACGACTGAACATTATACTTTTGTTGTTAATTGCTGGGAAGATTTGGTCTTATGGATGATGTGATGGGGCTTTTGAATCAAATAAGAGCAGATGGAATTGAAGTTCCTCCAGGCGTTTGGGGGGCTTTGCTTGGATCCTGTAGAATCCACAACAATATCGAGTTGGGTAGATTGCTGGTGAGAGG
Organism: Trichilia hirta; assembly: GCA_035221805.1. Lineage (NCBI taxonomy): Eukaryota > Viridiplantae > Streptophyta > Magnoliopsida > Sapindales > Meliaceae > Trichilia > Trichilia hirta. The sequence goes on along the minus strand of JAWDEX010000010.1, from coordinate 7,374,113 downwards.
GTTTTGGAATTAGAACCTCATAACTCTGGGGTTTATGTAATTTTGGCAGAAATGTATCTGGGCAGTGGTAGAAGAGAAGATGCTTTGGGGATTGGTCTCAGATGAAAGGGGGTGGAGTTAAGAAGCAACCAGGCTGCAGCTGGATTGAAATAAACAACAGTGAGCATGTGTTTCTTTCAAGGGATAGTTCACACCCTGAGTTCCACAGTCAATGTTCTCTTTTGAACGTACTGCTTATGGAGATGGGAACTGAAACTTTAAAACTTAAAACTAAGTGCTGCTACTTCTGAGGAAGTAAAAGTTCTTTTTGATGGATGCTATGGGCGAGATTGGTCATTCTTTATCTAATGCAAAATGGGGGAGCAATCAAATAAGCTGATTGAAGGCTGAGTACTTAATGGATTTGCTGTTGCCCTGTGGTCCGCTGACTTTATGAGTTACTGGTTAGAGATCTTGGAAAATAGAAGTCGACAATTATCTGTTGCAAATATCATTGTCATTTGTTAACATGTCAAGGACGGACTTCACACATTTATCATGTTTACGATGGCAGTAAGGTTGATCTGCCAAAGGAATTGTCGTCAAAATCTGAGGAAAGTCAGATTCTTTGAGAAGTCGTATATGTAATATCTACCGTCTGCAATAGGTTATGTCGTTATCATATACAAGAGCGAGAAGAGCACGGGAACTCAAGAAATCGATTCTGTTAATTTAATGGAATGGACACCTGAAAAATGATTGCGTCCGGCCTTCATGTGTATTTGGCACCATTCTTTGAAATGATTGTCCAATCTTCATGTGTATTTGACCCCATTTTGTACTTTAATTGGCATAATTTAACTTGATTTCAACCTTTTCTTCTTTCCAATTTATCTTATTTCATTGCTAATTCTAGGTTCATGTAAACATAACTGCATTCAGGGAGAAAGAAATTTACTCCACCAAGAAATATAAGGATAGTGTACACAAGGTCTCTATTGTGATTTATATCTTATGCACAATTACCGCTTCCGATTCTGGACAAAAGAAAAAAAAATATACACTCCACGACAGTAAATCCACCCAAGTCTGAATAATTATTGAATGGCAGATCATCTAGATATCCAAGTTCTAATTTTGCTTCTCGGACCGGAAACTGCCACTGCTGATCCCTTCTTGCCTTTAAGATCGCTCTTATTATCAGGCGCATCATTGGATGACGTTGTTTGACTTTTGCTGCTAATGTGAGTCGGGCTAACTTTACATTGTGCTTTTACATGTCTATTTGGAACTGTATTATGATTCCTCAAAACTGTTGGTTGTTCTGCTTTGATCCTGTTTTTATTTCCTATTACGGCATCATTATCTGAAAAAATGCTGAGAGTCAGTGGTCTTTTAAGAGATAATTCAGTAGATTGTAGAAGAAAACATATGCAATAAATGTAATTATGTAGCATGAACACAATGATCAATGATAGTGACTGCACCGGAATGTCATACAACCTAATTACGCTGCTGTTTCAATTACTACATTTCACATTCAATTCTTTGTAATCAATTTATCTTCAGTAGCCAGAGAATTTCAGCAGGAACAACTATAGATAATCCCAATATGAATATTTAGCACCAGCATAAATATTCTCTACAATTTCTTTTCATGGGACTCACCAGGGCTAGATAAGACAGCGCGTGGACGCATTAGTGAAGTGGCTTTTATCCTTGGTTTTTCCTTCTCAGATAGCTTTTCATAATTCTTCTCTGTTTCTGTCAGTGAAGTAGAGTTGTGCGTCACAAACATTTCTCTGAAAGTCAATAAAATAAAAATTTGTGCCAGAAAGAAATTACAGTAGGATGAAATTTACCTTCAGATGTAGAAATTATTGGTGTGACTAGATTTAGCACAGGAGATTTTGGGACTCTTGCAATGAATAGTGGAGAAGCATCCTGATGCTCTTTCTCTGTAAAAGCAAATAGGTCATTACAAACTCTATACTTCCAACCAGAAAAACACGGTTCAACACATCAATTCCAATTCCCAAACGTCAATGTTAATTACTGGAAAACCTTTCAAAGATACTTGTTAACTTAACGGAGTTGTGATCATATACTTTATTCCCGGTTCCTACTAAAAAACACAACGCATTTCAAAGTTCCAACTTATCCAAATCATTTTAATCAATCTGGGGATTAAGAATACAGAAAAAAAGGCAAAAATCCAGTTACCAATAAACCATATTAATAGAACAAAACCAGAGAGTTTTTCAAGTTTCACAAACTCAATGAATAGAATATCAAAAAGGAAATCTAAAAACAATACCTGGAGAAGAAGGAACGTGTAAATAGAGAGATTCGAGCATCTGAAGACCAACTGCAACATGTTCGTCCTTTCGGAATTTTTCTTCTCTTACCTTCACCTTCGGATACACTACCATAAACAAAAAAACAAACAAAATACTTTCAGCTTGTGCAGAAAACACCACAGATACCCAGATCAAGAAACCTACTTGTCTTTCTCTTCTTTGACCTTTTGGGAGCTTCCTTTGCTTATTCAGCTCGTCAATAGAAATAAGCCCTCCAACGAGTTCTGGGGCTGAAACGAAAACAAGAAAAACACGTGAAACACAGAAAGCACGTGGTGAAGTTGTCGATAAATTGGATTACCCCTTTTCTGGGTTTTTGAAATGAGAAGTTTAGAACAAAACGCAAACACGGATTGCTTGTTCTGTCCGTTGTTTTGATGACTCGGGAAAGAGAGAAGATGGCAACTGCAAGGAATGATCATCATGGCTGGTTGAGTCAAAATCTAAAGGTGTGATCGGCACATGGGAAATGGTGGGTCCACTAACAACACTTTTGGCATCCTCTTGATTTCAGAAACAGACTGGAATGAGATGCGACTTCCAAATGGGACTTTCATTGGTAACTGCCGCCGATTTCTCGCCAGCCTTTTCCTTTTTGTTCTGTTTTGGTCAACTTTGTATGATTTTCTAAAAAAAGAAAGAAATAATAATTCACGCCTATTATTTTTTAAAAAATAAGAATAAAAAATAAATTCACGCCATTTTTTAATGTAATTTTCTCTAGAATAATAAAGACATTTTAAATTTAAACTAATGCTAAGTATTTAAAAATAAAAAAACTAATGTGATAATATTATGACAAGATAAGCTAAAATTAATGAGAATTAAAAATGTAAAGGATATAAAATAAAAATTAAAAAAATAAAGTATATAAAAGGTATAACAAATTATAAAAAAAATAATTTTATAATACTATTGTACAAAAAATTAATAAAAAACTTTGTATTTTTAAAATTTTCATTATCATGAATTGTAAAAAAGTATATAAAATTAAAAAAAGAGAAAACATAATGTCATTCTTAATTTGGAATCGGATATCCTCAATTCTCAGCGGGTATATGTGGAAAAGTAAAAGCAGGGTTTAGTGCCCTTAGATAACATAATTTTGAACGGGTCAAACTCTTCCTGGCCGAACCCTCCGAACTTTTGAAAACATACACACACTAAATTTTTTCAGAGTGGTACCTTTTAGCCTTTTCTTTTTCTTTATGATTCTGTCTCAGTCAACTTTGTTTGACTTTATGCCTTTTTTTAATATAATTTTCTTTATAATAATACTATGTAATTCAAATTTTTGGATCGTGACCTCCAAAATGAAAATTAATTTTTGAATCCGAATAACATAACATTTTTTTGTTCATTAATTAAGCTATCCCACCCCCAAAATCAAAAATAATATTTTTCTCTATTGGCTTAATAAGGTAACATTTATTTATTAAATAATAAAAAAATAACTTAAATAATTATAAAAATTTGTTATAAATTTATAGTTTAAAATATTTGTGATACTATAAAGAATAATCTTACATATTTTAAATTTATCTCTTAAATTTATTATTTTAATTAAATTCCTCAATCCTGAGCAGGGTTTTATCTACTTCCCCACCAAACGCTTTGTATTTTTATGTACAAAAGTAAATTAACTTAATTTTGAATGAGTAGAGAAAACATTGGTCAGGGTTTTAGTTTTGTGGAATTTGCGGAATAGAATTGGCGACGGAAAACTGAATCCGAGACTACACAGTTCTTCCTTCAACTTCGGAGAAAGGATACGGTGTCATTTCAGTTCTCGCTTACCCTTCTTCTAAACCTGTCAGTCCCTCTCTATCTCAGAATGAAATAAATTTTGACTTTCGTTACAGGTTTTATTATTTTTGGTGATTAAAATTTCATACAGGTTGTAAGATATCAATTATTGGATTGAATTTTTTATGAATAGTTAGAAATGGTACCAAGTCAACTGCATCACTTGGAGTGCTTTTCAGATAAGTGCTTCACTAGTACTTTTCTGTAAGTAATTTTTAGGCTAGAAAAGAACTCAAATTCCATTGTGGAGCTAAACTTGGAAGTGCTTTTCAGGAAAGTGCTCGTATGTGGTTTTACAGAAAGTGGTTTTACTTAAAAAGTGGTTTCAAACCGAATCACTTTCTGAAGCTCCTATGAGTTATTTTCTCATCATATATGTAACAACTTCTAGGGTAAGCAGAGGTGGCCAGAAATGGAGAGATGGCTGCAGCAAAGATTTGCCGAGGTATATCCTAGTTACGGAGCCAGTGAACGTTTTAGAGTGGTTCGATATCAGTGGTGACGCTTCGCTCTAATGATGATACACGCCGTAGCACTACTAAAATTATGGCTGCTTCACGGGAATCTGTACCTGGCTCTGTATGCTTTATGCAGCAGGCTCATTGCCTGGCTGTTCCATATAAATTCCCTAATCTTATTTATTATGACAAATTGGCTATTTTTCCTTCATTAAACAACGCTTTAGAGTGGCTCAGATATTTGTGCATTTTTTATAGTC
>JAWDEX010000010.1:7358584-7369150 GCA_035221805.1 Trichilia hirta | reverse complement strand
GGCTATATATTTTCAAAATGTGATGCCTCAGTTTTGAATAGTCTTGGGAGTTACATACCCCTTTTGCGATAGTTCTATGGGCCTTTCCTCTCTTATCACTTGTAGAATATATATTCTTTTCAGGTCTTTGCTATGTTAATAAGAGGAATATCTTTTGTTTTTATACACTCCCTGCACATAAATAGGTAATCTGAACTGCAAAGCTATTTCATATATGGTTGCATCTTATAGTTGAATTAGTGGCACTCAGAAGATCTCTTTTACTGACCACAGCACCATCAACTTCTCAGCCAAAAAAATAAAAATAAAATAAAAGAAGAGGAAAGTAAAACCAAAGGAAAGCCTTTCTCCCACATTGTGTCAACTATGTAAATAGAAGCATTAACTTTGTTGTATGACGTTATTTACTTTGTGTTTTTAAGAAATTATCCTAACCGAATTAATTACTGTTTTACAATGCATTGGAATTGTGATCAACAACTAATAATTGAGTTTTTGTATTGATAGCAAAACTTGATTTGGAAATCTTGGCTCATATCTATCTGTATCACTTCCATTTAATGATTTAAATGAACTAGTGTGCTATAAATTTATTGGAGAAATTTTGAGAAACAAGACCGGTATGTTGTTATGCTGATTTTTTTAGTTGGGAGAAACCCTTGCTGAATATAACGAAGAGGTATATCATATGAGTCCCCCTAAACGGTTAAACTCTTTGGAATTTGAACTTGCAATTGTTAATGGCCGAATTCAGTGCTTTCTGTCCGTGAATATTTGTTATGTTAGTCATTTGGCAACTTGTTGAGACGAGAATTTGATGTTGTGTCTCCTCTTTGGCACAAACGTTTAGATATTGTTGTGACATTGCAGGTTCAAATTCCCTGTCTCTATAGACCAGGATTTGGTTTAGTATCAATTTTCATCTGTCACTAACTTTTGATGGTTTGTTGTCACACTTGCAGATCTGAAGAGTATGGTATCAACTGGATTGACTACTATAGCATCTTGTAACTATGACCTTTTGAGTGCTGTACATGGGAAGAAAACAATGAATATATTGTGCATTGGTCATGGAGGGGGGAGCTTACCTTTATTTTTGGCCAGTAAAATTCAAGGTCGGGAATGTTCTCCTACCTTTTTCTGTGTGTTTTCTAAAGAGTAATTGAATATGGCTGAAAGAAAAGAGCTTTGATAAAGAATTCTGGTAAATAAATCATGACTTTCAGATTGAGAATTCTATGCTTTTCTCAGGTGCTGTTGTCCACATAGTTGAGATTGATCCACTTGTTATCTCAGCTTCAGTTCAAGCGATGGGCTTTCCATCTTTCTCAGTTATGACCACATCAGGTGAGCGTGCCTTGTTGAAGCATAATACCATTGATGAATTACTGTGGAAAGGCATCCACGAGAGATTAAGCCTCTACGAATCAGATGCTGAGAAATTTATTCTTGAGAACAACAATATGTACGATATGGTCTTCGTTGATGCTTATGATGGTGATGACATCTTTCCTCGAAAACTTTGGGACCCAGATTCCCTTTTTGTCAAAGCCCTTAGTGATCAGCTCCACCCTGAACACGGCACGGTTGTGGTGAACCTTCATTCAGATTCTGACATCCTCAACTCTGTAGAATCCGTTCCATTTTTCTATCGGCAATTTCAGCCAATGGGAAAGTACATTTCTAGCATTGGCCGTGCATACAAGGATGTCCTTCTAGGAAATAGAAGTTATGGTTTAGCATATATTGTTTCCGTTCCCTGGGTTTGTAATTCAACCCTTGTTGTATGCAGGGGTTCGGGCATGGGTGGGGGATATTGTAGCCGGGATTTGGTTTTGAGCACTCTAATAACCAAATCCTTTGAAATGGAGCTTGTTCTAAACATACCTTTCCAGTGCTTTCAGTATATAAAGAGAGATTTTATGCTCTTTGAGTAAACTTTGAGTAGTTCAAGGATTCATAATCTGGTCTTGGAATTTTGGTTGCCTTTGGTAGCGTTTGTTTACAATTGGATAAATTTATTCATATTTAAGATTTTAGCGTTAAATCAAAAATTTTAAGTTAATTTTATTTAGCCTCTTATTGAAAAATAAAGCACTTAATTTGTAAGTAATCTTAAATAATTTGCATTACTATCATATCCAACAAATCTAAGAAAGGAAAATACCTGTTTTACAAGATTCTATTCAAATTTTGTCTTATGTCAAAAATCTTTCCAAACAAAGGGAGGTTAGAGTAAACTGAACCCATAAAAATAATCATAACAACTCTCCTCGTAACTAAAAAATGGGCTTTGTTGTATTTGACAAGCCCAAGAGGAGCCCATATCAATGGGGTCGTACATCCCGTCATCAATCAGAAATTGTCAGAGACCTAAACCTAATCCTCCTCCCGTCTCAGGTTATCGCCATTTCAGCGTTTGTCAATACAATGACATCCAACCAAGGAAAAAAGCGTCTCACCGACGGCGGCGAGGTAGGTCTTTTGTCCAAGCTCACCCGCACAGTCTCAGACTCTCCAATTGTGGCCTACACCAAGCGGACGGCGTCAGATACGACGTACGTCTCCAAAAAGCTCCTTAAAAGCACCGGAAAAGCAGCGTGGATCGCTGGGACCACATTCCTAATCCTGGTTGTCCCGCTCATTATCGAAATGGACCGCGAGCAGCAGCTTAACGACCTCGAGTTGCAACAGCAGAGCCTGCTCGGAGCTCCTCCGCTCGTGTCTGCTCAAAAGTGAATTGAGGGTAAGTGAACTTGATCAGGGATCAATCCGGGTTTTACCCGCTTTTTTTTTTTTTTATGTTTGGCTAGTGTGGTATTATGTTAGCCGCTATCGGTTTGGAATTTTTAGAAAACTAAGAATGTTGGATTAAATGTGTCTTAAATTTTGAATATTTGATACAAAAATGTCTATTTTTTTCTACTAATAACTTGATAGTATGAGTATTCAATTATAAGTGCTTAAATTGAGATGTGTTAGCTTCTGTTTAGGCCTTACTTGAAGCAGTACTTGGTCTTTTTATTGATATTGATAAATTTAAGGGCGGATTCTCCTGGAAGACCTCAACGTTGCAATTGGAGCTCTGTCAATGAATGTTTGTCAGAGTGATAAAAACCTTATGCGCTTGATCATAGCTTGGTGAGAGGATGAGTTGGGTTGACCCTGGAGTAACACCATTGTCACTTTAAGGCTCCGGTTATTGGAGGTCACTCATGTCCTAGACTTGCTTGACCATGAATCTTTTATTTCTAGCTGTTAATTTGATTAGGAGGCAGTATTCAGTATAGCCACTTATAATTATTTCACCGACTACTAATCTAAATTAGCCACCTAAACCAAACTAATAAATTATGAACGTTTGAAGAATCTTGTGAATTATGAACATTGAAGGATCTTTCTTGGAGCAATGTTCTGTAATATTTAGGATAACTTTGATCTAAAAGATTAAGATTTTGATTGGTGAGATGTCTTTGAGCCCGTAGTTGTTATGGGAGAGAAATGGAAGCACAAGGTGTTAAAAGTACAATGAAAGAATGATCGGGTTTTAACGAAAGGTCATGTTGTCAAATATTTTTTTAATTTGCTTTCAAAGCACAAAAATTTCTTAGCAATCTCATACAAAGCCTTAGATTTGAACATGTTTTCCAATATGTCCACCACAAGCAGAGCATGAATAGAATTTTAATATGGCGGCAGTAATAGTATATTTATTGTATCTAAATTTTGAAATAAGAGCGTAGAATTCAAGTGAATGATAAAAGATTAGCAGGGGTAAACAGTTTATTCTACCACAAAAATCTATAACAACTTCATTTGCAAGTCATACTTGAAAGAGTTAAATGGGTATATTTTCGTAATCAAGAGTTCACTTTTTCCTTACGGGGAATTGTGTTGCCATGAAGATTCAAGGAGGTGGTTAACGATCACTTCTTCCATTGGAGCATCTTTTCATGCAATGAATTTATGTGCTATTGTTTATTGGGGCTCAAATGTATTGATTTTTTTTTCTTTTCTAAATTTTAATTTTTAATATTTTGTGATAGAATTGATCTTGATATATACTATTGGTCATCTAGCATTGGTTATGACTTTTGAATTTAGGACTTGCCACATTGATGTATTTTTTACATAAATTGCTTTTACAAACTATAATTCCACACATCTTTAACTAAAAGTTGAAATCTATGACTGAAAACATGAAAATTTAATGACTAACTATTTGTTTAGATTATAAGAGAACAAACGAGCCAAAATATTTCAGAAGCAGAACATTTTAGAAAATGTTTGCTCCAGATTCTTTTAAAAACATTATAGGTCAAGTTTAAAGAAAAATAAATATGAACATGAACCTGTTGCATGGCGTTGTCCCTTAACTGTCCATCGAAGGAATGAAAGGAAACAGGTTTCTTTATATTTCCATGGCCCCTGAGTTCTCCATCTTGTCACAAACGTGAACCTGCATTCATTACACCCACGAATCCTACATGCAAAAGCCTCAAATCCAGGGAAACAGACCATTCCATCTTCTACAATCTCATCACACTCTGACCCAAATCGAACCTTCTCTCCTATTCTATCCGTCTCTTCCAACAAATCCCAGCACCCGACATCGTCTGATGGACGGCAGTCATCTCTGCTCACTCCAACTCTACTCTTTCTCTACAGTTCTTCCTCTCCATGCTCTGCCACCCCACACAATGAGAATTTAGGTGTTGTGGGTTTAGATGAGAACGTGATTGTGGGGACTGCGTTGATTGATAGGTATGGAAAAGATGGTATTGTTTCTGATGCGAGAATTTTAAGTTGTGTTAAATTCTGTCGCATGGAATGCTATGATGGCTGGTTACGCCCAACGTGGAGATAAAAGTTCAGTTCTAGATCATTTTTATCAATTTGAAAGTAGGGGTTTTGTTCCAGATGAATATATTATTTTGGCGGTTTTAACGGCTCTATGTAATGCGGGTTTGGTTGCAGAGAGTGAAAAGTGGAACGAGAAAATGAAAGCCATTTACAGATTGGAGCATTATACTTGTTTAATAAGTGCAATGGGAAGAGCTGGGAGATTAGATGATGCAGAGAGAGTTGCAAGGCAATGCCCTTTGAGCCTGATGCAGCTGTGTGGAGGCCATTGCTATCATTTTCTGCATTACGTGGTGAAGCAGAGATGGCCCACAAAATGTTTATGAGATTATTTGAATTAGACCCTTATGATGATTCGGCATATGTGATTGCCGCTACTGGGTTATCGTGTGCCGGAAGATGGGATGAGGTTGCGAAAGTAAGGAAGACAACGAAGAACAGGAGAGTAGAGAAAGAAGGTGGGAGGAATTGGATTGAAGTGAAAGGAAAAGTCCACGTATTTTTAGCTGGTGATGGGAAGCATGAAAGAGTTGAAGAGATTTACGCAAAGTTAGAAGAGTTGATGGAAAAAGAAAAGTTAGGGTATGTTCCAGTTTGGAACGAGATGTTGCATAATGCAGGAGAAGGGGAGAATAAGGAAGCTTATTGGTATCACAGTGAGAAGCTGGCTTGAGCCTTTGGTGAGCGGATCTCCACCAGGTAAGGCATTGAGAATTGTTGAGAATTTGAGGACTTGTAAGGATTGTCATGATCCTTTTAACTAATTAGTAGAGTGGTAAAGAGGGGGTGATCATTGAGAGATGTTAAAAGATACCATAGATTTTTGAATGGTAACTGTGCTTGTGGAGATGTTCGGTAGTTTTAGGTTAAAATTAATCATAATAATGCTCTTCAATTTCATAAGAAAAAGCATGCAGAACATCTGAATGAAGTTTAAATTTGTTTTGAATTGAATTTTGGATTGTCTTACCCTAACCATGAACTCCATAGGCTGTTTCAAGTGTAGTCCATTGACATTTCATTACTAATGTGGTTTGATTGGATCAAGGAACTCATTTTTAATGTAGTCTTTTATATCACTAATTAGTATTTATCCATCCAACTATTATTTTTTTAAAACTATATATTTTGTTATTTTATTGTACTATTATAATGTATTATAGAAATATTTGTTTGATTTATGATTAAAACATTTTTTATTTACAACACATTGACATTGGGGTGGGAAAGAAGTTATTAATTTTCTTGGAGGATGTTTAAAATTGAAGTATTATGGCTATGGCGAGAGGAAATTATTAAACTAATTTTATTTATTTTTATTTAGATGTATCTAATATTTTTTATAAACAATGTTACTTACATGATAAAAGTTTATATTTATAATAATAATATTGTGGATATTATTTATGATAATAAAATTATTAAATAAATCAGTTTATGCAAAACAAATTTATTTCCTAATCTTATCACATCTTAATTATTAACTTCTTTCTAAATAAATAAAGATGTCAATAAATTCTTACACGTAAAAGTTATGTTTTAGTTGGGGTAGACATTTCTCTATTGCATGTCTATTGAGTTTTGAGAGACTTTTATTTCCTTTAAGTATGTAATATCATAAAAATGTTTATTTAAAGATTTATGCTAAGGATAGATTATCCTTAGCACTTTTACGAGATTTAGTATATATATACTATATGAAAATTTATTTAATCTTAATAAAATTATATAAACATATAATTTTAAAATATTGAAGGAAGGAAATTAATATAAAAGTTTATTGTTTTTGACCAATTTATATAATATTTAGCATGTGGACTACCAGAACTGGAAGCAAACAACATTAACTTAAATCTGTTTTGGTTATATTTATTATTTAAATAATTATTGACACATAAAATTTCAGCTGAAAATTTTGAATATTTAAACGAACGATATTTGGTATTAGTTAGTTGATATAACTTGAAAATACAAAAAAGATTATAAAAGAAAATCTAGTTAATTGAAAAAAATTTTGAAGCTCAATTAATTATGAATTTTTTTAGAAAGAGAAATAACTCATAAAATAAAATAACTAAAATACTTTTAAGTAAAAATAATGATCCCAAAATTCTAATCTTAGCTTCTTTGCAAATTTCTACTTTTTACAAGTATTTTATTTGTTGCATGCTTCTCATGTGTGGAGGTGAAAGAGGTTGTATACTTGGCATACAATGAATAATAGGTGTATTGATTTAGGTATCAACACGTATTCATGCCTTTATAACTCATCATATATTTTTGTTAGGATAAATTGAACTTTAAAGAAAAAGGACGACGACGAGATCACATCGAGAAGTCATGAAGATAATCATGAATTTTCACAATCAAGATGGAATGACTATAAATTTTTTTGGTTAGGATAAAATAATCTTGGGATCACAATTACAGAAAATAATGACCATCAAATCACAACTATAAAAAAAAAAAAAAAATGATCGCTTATTAAGAATGATCTTAAATATAAATTTTAAAAATAAAAGACGACCACTTATTTATTGAATTATAATTTTAAAGATAAAAGATGATTATTTATGATTTTAGATATAAAAGGATGATAATTTATTTATAAAATTACAATTTTAAAAATAAAAAATAATTTTAAAATTAGAATTTTAGAGATAAAAGATAATCACTCATTTACGATATCAAACATAATTTTAAAGATAAAAAATAACCTTGAATCGAATATTTTTTCTGAAATTTTTGTCTCAATATTTATCCCCAACATGAAAAATAATATTACTTACAAAAATGGTCATGTAATTTTATTAGAAAGATAGTATTATAATTTTGTTTTCTTTTTGCTATTAACTTTTATTAGTTTTGTCTCAAGCCACCACCATCGGTGGATACATTTGGAACAAATGAAAGAACAAAAATAAAAGATTTGACTTATTTTTTTAACATTTTTCATAAAAAATAAATAAATAAATAAATAAAAATAAAAATAATTTTAATAAGAAATAAAAACATAATTATTTAGTTATGCTCTATACTTATTTTCCATAGCAATATAGAGTAACGGAAGCAAGAGCTTGACTTATGGGGCTTGGATAAAAATAATGAAATCATAGGTGGCCTTAAGGTGAATTTTGTAGTAGCTTAAGTACAGTTATACATTAAAAAAATTGTGAGGTGGGCCTTGAGTTACCTCTCGTCCCACACTGACTCTGTCGTTGGCAGTATATAAAACGAACTGGGAACGCATTGATGACTTAAAAAAATTTGAAGTATTATTTAATGTTGAATAATGTTAATAATTATATTTTGTATTTAAAATTTATATTTTAAATAATGTGACAACTAAATTATAAGTGTGATATTATTTTATTTATTAATTTAAAATTTTTTAATAAGTAAAGTGATATACATCTCTCTCTTAATATACTCATCAAAATTTAGATAAAGCGTATTTAATAATAAAAAATAATGATATAACACTTGCAACTTAATTTCATCAATTCAGATACCATTACGTGTATTTATTTTTTATTAATGAAAATGTTGTATTAGTATGTTTGGTTGGCATCCCTCCATATAATATGACAATACAATAATACCAACATTAGTTTTTTACAAAATTATCCTTTGTATTAAAAAATGAATAAATTGCTTACAAAATCACCTCTGTATTTACTTTCCAAACGTATTTAATAAAACATAAAATATAATTACATTATTAATTCATAAATATGACAAATAATCCCATTCCAACTTAAGCTTGTCTATGTACACATATGCAAGAAAATGTTCAAGAAAATTCAGTCGGCAGAGCAAAGAAGCGGTCTACCCTGTGGGAATCCTTGATGATATATTCCCCAGCAGTAAGCATCTCATCCCTCGTAAAGCCCTCCAGCAGCAAGATTTCATTGAAGAGAGCTATTCTCCTATCATTACCTTCTGCCTCTTTCTTGAAGAATGAGGCTATGACTTTCAGTTCATGTGCAACTTCTTCGTAGACAAACCCAACCTTCCCTATTTGTTGCAGCAAGTCACTGAGACCATCATCACTCCTAGACCTCCTGCTTGAAGCAGCTTTATAGGAGGGGCAACAGATATTGCACCAATAGAGACATCAATATCCTCCATAGGATCAGTGTCAACTGACTCCATGAACTCTTCTTCATCATCATCAGTAATTTCCTCCATAACATTCATATCCTCCACAGGATCAACTGCTGTTTCAACTGCAGGGTTACGACCCCTGTTGCTCTATCTTTCCCAAAGATGGTCAGAAAGTCTTCAAAATGAGGAAAGGACTTGTTTCTCAACCCAATAGCATTAGGATGACTCTGCAAAAAAGGTAAAACTGATTAGAATAAGCAATTATAGTATAAAAGAAGAAATGTGAAATTATCACACAAATGAATTCAGGAATGCACTTACCTTAAACCAGCTATCAAACACATCCTTCTTTGTAGTCAGATGTTTTTCCTCCTCATTCCATCCAAATCCACTTGTCCCTTTCATTTCACATATAGGACAATACTGCCGTTTGAGAAGCTTAACCCTAGACTCTATATAGGGATGGCTTTCAATTCAGCTCTAGGCAGTTTCACCTCCCGCAATTTTTCAAGTTGTTATAAATATCCAGTCTTAAAGGTTCCATTGTCAGACCTTCATAATGGATCCTCTATCAAGGCATAAAGGCATTGAACTAAAACAACATCTTTATGCTTAGTCCATATCCTCTTAAAAGCAGGTGTCCTAGCAGTAGTAATCTTAACCCTTTTACTAGGTTGTTTTGGCCTAAAAGTTTTTACTCTTTCTCTCATTTCTTATCATATTACCACTATCCATTATTATAACCAATCTAAAACAAAAATCCCACAAGAATAACTTTCAAACAAATTATATACATGTTAAATTACTACAGCCAGCATAGGTATAAAAGAAAAAATATTGAAAATCTCAAATATAAAACAACCATATAAATGTCTTACAGCTCAACATTGTTGACATAAATATTGTTCAAATAATGCTACCAGCAGTACAAACTACGAAATCATGAAACATGGTCTATCCATTAAGCATGGGATGCCATCCAGGTAATGAACATCTCTTCTACCAGTTGGTTTCTCCATTTAGTCTAAGCTGGACTTGGCTCACTGTGCCTGATCAAGTCTTCTTCAGCAGGTGATTGTGTTTCATTATTTTCTTCACCAACAACACCTTCAATGTGGTCTATAAGCATCTCAGACCTAATAAAACTGTAGAGCAAACAACATGCAGAGACAATCTCACACTGTTTTTTAATTGGGTAAAAAGACTTCTCTCTTCGAATTGCCTATCTGGGTTTCAATATCCCAAAATAGCTCTCAATACAATTTTTTGTTTGAGAGTGTTTCATATTGAAATACTCTTGGAGTAGTAGGTTGGGCCCCTTGCCTCCAGTCACTTAAGTGATACCTTTGACTTCTTTATGGTGTAAGAAAACCTTCCCCATTTGTGTATTCAGCATCACACAAATACTAGTTTCCTATATTAGTCAATCAATAAAGAATTTCATTAATTTCAGTTAGTATGATAAACCTAAAGAATCTAATTATCTATTGAACCATTACCTTGGAGGATGTGTAAACCAGTTCTCCTACTAATGGCATCGCTCAGAACTCTACCATCTGCAGATGAGCTTTCCCACCCAGGTAAGACATAAATAAA
>JAWDEX010000010.1:7330873-7345408 GCA_035221805.1 Trichilia hirta | reverse complement strand
AGAGCAGCTACATACTAATGGCAACTAGTCCAACACCACAATCAAAATATGCGGGCTCTAAAATTTCTTAAAACATGTCAATCCTAAATCGAAAATGCCCAAAAAAGGCGTGCTAAGAGCAAATTGGGAAGGACCCTTCGAAGTAGTTTGAATTCAGAGGCCAGTATATACAAACTACCTAAATTATAAAAAATTGAAAAGGTCTTGACATGCTGAAATACTCAAACTTTTCTTCCCTTGAGAAACATATTCAATAAATATTGTTAATTGTACATTCCATTGGAACGATTAAAATAGAAATTCTAATAGCTTTTTATTTTCTTTCTTCTATACTTACAAAAATTCTATAAATTATTGACTTCAAATAAGGCGATGTAATAAGGTCAACTACTATCTAGGTTATTGTACAATTTCTGGTCTTAAGCCCTATTATTGGATAGGCTTAAAAGAAATTCACAACCACCCTAAAGTATGGATGCCATCGGACCTAAAGTATTGATGAGGACTTCATCTAAAGTATGAATCGTTCAAGGATTTTGAAATCATCTAATGATGAGGGCTTCATATTCACTTATTCTAGTATGCTCAAAACCCCAAGATTATACCATCAAGATAAGTTACTAGATTTCTCAAGTTACTGGAATCGATTGAAATATCTTTACTTACTAGTTTTCAATATGATTAAGTTCTTGGAGTTGGTCATATATTTTAAGGCGCTATGTTAAAGTGAATTATTGATGCTAGTACGTTATTATTATTGGCGTCTGTTGGATTCTGTCGTCTAAAACATACATAAATTTAAATTTTAACACATATATTAACATATATGTATAAAGGTTAGGATTTTTGAAACTTTTACTTTTTTCAAACTTTAATTTGATGAAGATGGATTAAAAAAGTATTCAATCTCTTTAATTTACACCTTTTTTTGCCTTTGGATACCTTGAAGAAACTCTTTTCTTCAAATTTAATGGTTAAAAATAAAAAACTATTTTGTTTGCCTTGTTGGCCAAATATATAATGATGGGAGAGAGACATTTTCATCACTATTTTTTGTTTATTTACATAATAATTATCCCTTTAATAACCAATTAAAATTAATGCATTTGGTCTAATTATATTATACCATAATAATACCTATTTGGACCAATAATATTAATTAACATTTAACTATTAAATGTCATGATAAATGGACCAATTAAATTTTGCCATTTATCATTAATAAATTCATAATTATTCATTCTTTAACCATTAAAAAATTAATAATTAAATTAAATTAATTAATTTAATTATTTTTAAAATCAATAATAATAATTACTAATTGGTCCTTAGATAATTATTAAAATGATAATTATGTATATTTAATTTATCATAAATTACATATATACATAATTGTTATAAATCTTTAACTCTTTAAAGAATTATATATATATAAATATATACACACACACACACACACATACATAAATTAATTTTTTTAGCCAATTAAATTATCCTCAAAGGTATTGCCTTCTATGAATAATTTTCTCTCTCCAATATAATTTTTTAATGTATAAGGATATTAGTGTGATCATAAAAGTTCAAAATGAATTAGTTGTGAATTATTTTCAAATATTTCAAAACTCAATAACTATAGTTAGCATCTAACAATACGCTACAATTCTTAATCCACAATGAAGTAATTTTTCATCAAAACTTACTTGAATTATATATACCGTGTGTTATCTAATCCTAATCAAATTAGATTTCACAAAATGTCAAGATTTTAAACTTGATATTTTATTAATCATCGATTAATATATGCTGAACTTGTTCCTATGAACTTTTCATATGGTATGTATTTTGCTTTAATTAAATACTTAATTTTAGACATTTATTGATATTCATTAGGGATTTAAATTTAAATGAAGTTAACAAAAACACTCAATCTTATTGAACGAGCTAACAGATTTTATCTTAACTATCATCAAAATTTTATGTAAAAAATGCATAACTAAATTAGCTTTATCATATAAGACGTGATTAATCTTATACTTATACACCATATGAACTGTGTGTATTTATATAAAATTTGACTATGATATCTTAGGTTAAAATATTACATTGCACACTAGTATAATTTTTTGATAAATATTAACTACATACATACCATATAATTTATTATTTTTTTAGTCATATTCAATAAATAGTTCTCTAATTATAAATTCATATTAATGTCCTTGTGACATGACTCTTATTGTCACTTTTATTAATATTATTTTATAATATTCATAGGTAGCATTCAGTAGCCCAGTCTATATCACTTTAGTAGGAAATAAATTTGATAATTTTATTTAACTAGTAAATAAATATTTGAATTATTCACACACATACTTTATTATATAGCATGAATTAATAAAGGAAGTAAGATACATATGTAAATAAAGAACTCTTTTTTTATTTATTGCATAAATATTACAATATTCATAATCCCTAAAATTGATAATACGAATAGTTTTTAGGACATATACTAACAACATTTGAATTACTGTAGCAACTATGTATCATTATATTATTTCTATTGACCTAGTTTACTTTGAATTATTTTTGCTAAAGTTACTGCAAGGCGTATAAAAATAAAAGCAAATAAGAAGTATAGATAATTTCTGAAATTTTTTTTATTACTAAAGTCGATATGGATGTATTACAAATTAGATCAAAAAATACAAAAACTACAAGAAAAAGTAAAATAGCCCCTACTATCTGGTGCTACCTTCACCCAGTTCCCTTGGGCTAATACTATCTTGAGTTATGGTTTCTATATGCTCTAGAATTTGGATCTTGGAAGTTGTTTCTAAAAAAGGAGGTAGAGGTGAAAGGTCGCTATTCATGGGAGGCACTTTATCAAATCCTGTGGTTGAAAGAGCCGAAGAAAGAATGGGAACATCTACTAAAGTAGTAGGGAATTTGCCTTTGATTCTATCCTCGCCTACCTCGAGAATTATCTCATCGGATAGCCTTTTTATGCTCAACTCTTTGAAAAATCAGTCAAGATCCACCTTTGAGCAACATTTCTCAACAAGAGTGCTGACTTGTGCCTAAAGACTATGCCCTTCTCGTAATTATCTTGGGTTCAAATGTCGATAACTTGGATATCCATTTTTAGTTTGCGGACCTTGGCCTTAGCCCTCAATAACTCCTATTGCCAAGCCAATGTCTTTACCTCTAATTTTTTAAATTTCTCACCAAGACCTCGAATGGTACCATCTCATTAGGTGAGCATCTCTGTAGAAGTATCACTTATTTTTTTAGCCAAATTCAAATTGTTTAGGGATGCAAGACCTCTTGTTCAAAAGATGAGACAGCAGACTTAGCAATTGTAATGTGTTTCTTCCACTTCTCTCTTATCCTCTTCTAGCCCTTCATGTCTCACTCTCAATACTTTTTTTAGGGATACTTGTTTATGTCCTATTTCTCTCTTTAACCTATTCACCTCTTAATTTTAGACTGAAGTATCTCGAATATAAGCCTTTATTCTCTCCTGTTGCTACACAAGTAGGTACCCGATTTGTAAAAAAATAGAGGAAAACGTTGTGTAGCAGAAAAATCAATGAAATATCGAAGGGAAAGGATAATCAACTAATAAGACATAATCACAAACAAAGTCAACTATTGCATTAGCATTTCAAGCTAATCGCCTCTTCGTTAGTTTTCTCATTAACAAGTGATAAGTTTAAGTTTAGAATCAAAAAGAGGTGAGCCACTAACTATCTCTTGTCCTCTCTTATATTGGGCAAACTTATTTTGAGAGTAAAGACTCAAGAGAGGATGAAGTGGCATTTCTTTTTATGTTGGTTGTCTCTAGAGCTTGAGGACTTGGCTCAAGTGTGTCTTGGGTTTAAAATTTCCATAAACCCAGATCAAGCCCCTTTTCTTATGATAATAGCACCACTCTTCAGCTTGTCTACATCATCCTTTTATGTTAGGGTCTCTTCTAATGTGGCTCATTCGACAAAGTGCTATCATTATCTCATTACTCTTACTTGACTTAAGGGAGATGGTAAAGGTAAAGAGAGGCTACCAATACATCTTCGGGCTCTTTTTTTACCCTTTCTAGTTGCAGTGGTCCTCTTAGAGACTGATATGCACTACTCTTTTTTAGACATATCTACATAAGAAAATAATAAGAGTCAGTAACCTCATACTCACAAATAAGAAATCTAGGAAATAAGCAACTATGTCTTACCCTCGCCTTTAGCCTATTTAAGGCAATATAAAAAAAGTGAAAGGAGATCAAGCTCGACTCTACTAGCAAAGATTTAAAAAGTATATTCTTCTAGTCTTGGATAATATCTTTTAGGTTTATCATCCTTCTACGAGATTTTCTCGAAAGATTAGGCCATTGTACCCACGTTTGAGCTGCCCCAAAAGAGTTAGGGATGTAGCTTCTAGCGACTAAATCCCATTCACCACTCATATAAAATTATTTATCTTTTCAGTTCTTATTATTGGAAGAATTTTCTCTTATTGAGCTTGGTGTTCCTGGTTGAGTCTGCAAATAATACCATTTTGGATTGGATCCGAGGTTCTTTTTTAAAGTATATATGTATTCATCTCGAGAACAACAGGTTTTTCTTCAAAATATTCTTGCCATAATACATACAATCTAGTTAAGATTCTCTAACAATTAAAAATGAGCTAGTATGGTAAAAGGTCAAAATAGGTGAGGAGAAAATGAAAGAAGGCTCCTTGTTAAAAGTCACCTTGCTTAGAAAGGGTTAGCTTGGTAACTCTTCATCTAAGGGAGCCTTATTGTTACCATCTAATTAATCCTAAAGGTATTTCGATTTGCCATTAAGTCCTAAATTTTAATGATTGAAGGAAATAGATTTGCTCATATTTAATTTTAATTATAGGTGGATGCAAAATGGAATCTATTTAAAATCTTTGATTGTTTGCCTTAAAAGAACTCAATAGGATTGGGGACTTATTCTTTTATAGGTATGATATTGATAGGCTACTCGCCCTAAGATAGCACCTTACAGTATCACTAAGGTTACTAGAATCATTGCCTACATACATCAATACCCAAAGTTAGTTTCAAAGTATACAGATGAAAAATAGAGATTCACTGATCCGCTATACTGATATCCCAGTTAATTATAGAAAATTCCAACCCAGAGTTTTATAGAAAAACCTAGATCTACGAAACTAACAAAAGTTCAACCCTGAGTCCTTAGTCTTACTAAACCCGGCACACATGTTTCCCTTAAGGCATGAGGCAAAGAAATATTTATATATGTCTCACTATGGTCAAAATAAGTCATTTAAACATCCATACCTTGCTAAGGTAAATCGCTAGAACCCAACCCCTTAAGCCTTAATATATATTATTCAATAAAATTTGATGAGGCAGAATGCCAGAACAATTGAAAGGTAACTACGCATGTAGAGCAAAGAAGGAAAAAGATGATATACTTGTAGATGAATACAATCGGAGGATGAAAGTGGCTTGTAGGAAAATAAAAGTTTGAAGGCAAGTCAAGATTTATCTAACTAGAGTTTCGATAAGCAAAGTTGAAAGTGAATTTAAAAGTAAAAAAAGGGGTATTTATAACTTTTTTAAAGGACATCGAGGCAGCGCGACCCATCTCAAGTGTCAAAAATAGACGGACAGAGTTACGCCGTGTCAATAGGCAATGATCAACTACCCTGAAAAGATGCATCACCACTAATAAGGGCACTTCTTGTGTGACGAATGATGCTATTACAAAGTCTCAAATGACGTATTAAGTCACTCATGTCTTTTCAAAAACAATATGCTCAGAGTTATTTAACCCATGGGTAACTTTGTAAAATTTGAAATTCAAACGAGCTTAAATGCAAGAAAATTTTGCCATAAATCATCACCTTAGGTAAAAAAAAAAAATATGCAAATTTTCATTAAAGCTTCACATTATGAAAAAGTTAGGAGACTCATATTAGGGATAAGATAAAGAGCTCCCGTCCTACCCTAGAAAGATTGTGATTACTATTTCAACTACGAAGGGTATCAATCGCCAATAATACTAAAGAATTCTTTTAGGCAACCCCAAACTATTAAATTAGGAATTGTCACCTCGTTCGTATTATATCATAATAAATCATCGATATAAAAGTACTAGCCTACGATGATAAAAGTTTACCTCGTTTCGATATTTATTTTATCTTTAAAACAATAGAGATAGATTAAGCAGTGCTTATAAATCGAAATATTATAAAAATATCATATTATATTTAAAGTTCATTGCACAAGGTATTTTTTTGATAATCATTACGTCGGCCTATACTTTTAGGCCATGAATATAGTGTGATTAGCTTTAGACTTTATTACGCAGCTCGTTAATAAATTAATTTTTTGTCCCCTAACGCTTACGCATAAAAAAATTAAGAAAAAGGTATTACTAACTCCTATAAATTAAAAACTACTTTATAAAAAATGATTGTAGATACTCTACATTTCACCTCGCTATTTTAATATAGTGATATTTTTTATTATTCAAAATACAAATACTTTTATTTATTATATTTTTTATTTTTTAATTAAAATCTTGTCTAAGTTAAATATAAGAGTTTAAATACTTATAAATACTTTTATCTATTATATTTTTTTAACTTAAAACGTTGGAATTCGACATATGACATGAGATAAGACTATCAACTATCATAAACAATAACTAAAAAATAAATTTGTATAATATTTAAAATATTTTTCTCGAAAACCACACCAAACGCCCCTTAAAAAAATCTTCGTGGATGCATGGAGTGGTATGTTGAAATCAACTTTAAACTTACTTTCTATTTAATTTATTCAATTTAAGCCCAAACAAATTGCCGCTGTACTTGAGGTATAAAAAGGTTAGACAGCTGGTGTATTGTCGTGGGACCCATCTCTTATCTGTTAACTAACAATTGGCTGCTGTTCACTTTCAAGGTAATTATTGTCTGACCAACTTATTTGATAATCTTGCTGTAGACAACTGTAAATAGGGTCATGATTTTGGAACACGTGAAAACCAGGTGATATACAAGAATAAAAACACTACAACTACAATCTGATCCTTTAAATTTTTGTGTCTTTTCGGATCCGGCTCGTGGGTTATGTTTCTTTATATACTGTATTTTATAGTTTAATTAAACAGCATATTCTACTAATAGTAATATACTCAATTTGAAAATAAAAAAAAAAAAAAAAAAAGGTTTATATTTTAAGTCCATAGCAATCTTTTATATTGTCAATTGTTCTCTATATCTAATTGAAGATATCCTTGTGAAAATAGGTTAAAAAAGAACCTTCACATTGTATTAGATTGTAGTCCATCATCACCAAATAACTCCATCTTCAAAAGGCATAATTATAAAAAGTAAGAATGAGTCCCTTTGAAAAGATAAAACTAAATTATAAGAAAATTTGTATTTGAAAAGTGAGAATCCTCTACCACATGGCATTTGTTGCGCCTGTCGATTTGATTTAGGCAAATGTTCCAAAATAGTTCAAAAACACAAGTAGGAAATGGACATGGAGTGGCTCACTTTTCCTGTCCATGAATAGATCTGTCTCATTCATCAACAACCTTTCTTGTATTCCGACGAAAACAAACATAATCGATCAATGAATAAGATAGATTCGAATTTCTGTTTAGTGAGTCTTGCGAATGACTTGTTGAGCCAAAATCAAGTTGCTTTCTCATAAGCACTTAATGTGAGGAGTTTTCAATAACATAATTTTCTGACGTTATAATTTCATCATAAATGATTAAGACTCGTTAATTTGAGCAAAGGAAGCTTTCAAACTCCAAAACCCTTTTACCATTATAAAAGATTTTACTAGATAAACCAACTCGAAACCACCGGTAAATCATATAGTAATCACCAGGCTCATTAGAAGAGAATCAACTCCCAAAAAGTTTGTGAAAGCAAATAAAGAACATCTCAACTTCTCTGCCTCGTCTGAGACAACAATGTCTGCTGACAAATTTTGTTGATTGCAGCTAGCAGTCTGTTATTATTCAGCTTGGCCAGAGAACTTTGAGCTGCAAAAGAAGAAGAATGATAGATAGGTAAACTAAGAATTTGCAGTCTACTGCTTGTGCTAAGTGGACCTAAACACAACATGCCAGGACAGATGATTTTGCCCAAAGAAGCCTTCAATTATAACTAAAGAATTAATAAAAGATCTCTTGCGATTCAAGATTGAGATGGTAAAAGTAACACTGATAAAGAAGTAAAGTGAAAGTCACTAGGTCATAAGTCACTATTGTGAAAAAGCATCTGCAAATTTGTGTCAATCTAGGCACTAAGGCTCACCTTTTGAACAGCTATTCCAAGGAACTGCATCAAAAGCTAATAATCGTTATCAAACAGTGTGAATAGTTTTTATGGACTGTAAAACATTCTGAATTTAGCTTAATAAATTGGCAGCTCCCATTGATAACACCAATCAAGAAATACATAAACAATATGGTCAACATCTATGTGTGTATTTGTGGAAAGAGAGAGAAGAGAGAGAGAGTTTCAATTTTCTAGAAAGCATAAAGTAGAGAAGAAAATGGAGAAGCATTAGTCTAGATAAGAGGGAAAACAGACAAGCACCCACATGGATATGAATAGAAATAAGAATTATAATTAAAAATAAATAAGGCAAAAGCCCATTCCTCCAACTGCATCTCTAATCTCTCTGAGATCCACCCAAATTCATGACAAACATTCATTCATTCATGATTCATACTCACATAATTTTTTTTTTTTACCTTAGCGAAACAATTCTTATAATTACTTCTCCTCCCAACAAAATCTTCAACAAAATCTTCATCAACTGTAACATCAAAACCCCACATCTAATTTCCTTTCTATCTTCACCAATTCTATTCATTACAAAAACCGATTTCTAAAAAAGGAACAAAATGTGGAAAAAAAAATATCCACCTCGAAAAAGAACTCGGCCTCTTTGGAGCCCATTTCCTCTTCTCTCTCCATCAAAAATCTGCACAAAACACCACAATCAAAAGTGTGAGCAGTAGAAATCATGACAGATTCTAACTAATAGAACGCAGAAAATGGGATTTATCTCATATTCTACGTTTGCATACCATCACGTTTCTTCATCAAACCTCTGGCAAACAACAAGCAAATAACTACGAACCCCACTCCTACAGCTCCACCGAGAATTATAGCCACTGTTTTTCCGGTATTTGGTCCTGGTCCCCCTATGTCAATGAAACACATAACCGATGAACACTTGTTATATATTTCCCACATAATACAGTCACAAAGATAAGTTGATAGACAGAAAAACTTTAAAATTACATTTAGAACTGCCAAATTAGCTCCAAAATTAATAAGCCAATGAGAGACAAAGCCATTAATCTAACTTGAACAAAAGCCTTGTACTGAGTAAAAACAACTTATCAATCAAACTAGATCCAGAACTTAGAGTGGCAAAATAGAAAAGAAGATCATTTCTCACATTTCTAAGTTAACTAACAGAGAAGTATACCAGATAAGATTTTACCTGATGAACCTGAAGAAGAAGAAGATGAAGATGATTGTCTCCTCGGGACCCCATTAGGATAATAACCATAGCTAGCAAAGCATTTATGCAGATAAACTTGGCCTGAAATAGAACTTCCACACTCAACCTGAGCTCTTTGAACAGCACTCTTCACACAATCACCACAATCTGAATCATCCAAATCACCCTGACATTGGGCCAACATATACACAGATTCATAGCTTGATGTGTAAAACCCATGACTACTAACCACACCATTTTCCAACACTTGGAGTGCTGCATCCCTTCTCTCCTCAAACCCACTACCGGCCACATTTGTTCCTCCGCAAGTCTTGTACAACATCTCCATGCCTGAAACTTGAGGAAAGCCAGAAACTTCATACAACATATAGCATCCAAGTAGCTGAACTCTTGCAGATATAGTCTTCCCACATAATTGGTCGGATAAAGTCGGCAGCTTGCTCACGCAGTTGTAACAATCATTATTACTCAAGTCTCCTCTGCATTGAAAGAGACCACTTATCGATGTCTGGCTAGTACCAGTTGAAGTCTTGTAAAATTTGGTCTTCGTGGACTGTGAAACTAAGGAGCCAAACAGAGCAGACAGGGCCTGAGCGTAAACCCCAGTAGAATCTTGAAAAAACTGCTTAGCACAGCCCTTGTACACCAAGGTTGAGTAGTCAACAGCAGATTCAGCAAGATTTACGAAGAAAAATATATAAAGAACAAGTAAAAGCTGGGGTTTTGGGGTAAAACACATCTGAGGTGTGGCCAAAATGGATCAAATCATGGCAATTTAGGAAAATAAAGTAGTGACTTTTGGAGGATTTGAGAACTGGGTTTTGGCTAAAACTCAACAAAAAATCGTAGGGTTGTGATTTGAACTTTGATGCTTTGGTTTCTGCTGCCTGCTTTCAAATTTCTTTTCTTTCTGCTCAAAAAAGTGCTCTTGTTTTGCTGTGTATGGGATTTAACTTTCCTTTTGTATTGCTTAGATGTGCAGAAATAAGTGGGCTCTTTTGCACCGGACAAGTGCAGCGGCACAATGTACAGTTGATAATAAAGCCATAAAATATTATTTTTTTAATTGAATTGTTAACTATTTTTTAATTATTTCATCAGTATTTCAGTTTTCTCATTTTTTACCGCACTTGAGGAGGGCTCCTTTCGAAAAAAAGAAGAGAATGAGAGCAAAATGGTTTAGCTAAATGAATATAAATAATCCCTCTGTTAAATTAAGGTCTAGAAACCATCAATGGAGACCGGTCGACCATTGCTAGAAGTTTGACTAAAAGTACATACAGAGCTAAGGTTTGAATTCCTTGAACCTCATTTAATTTTTTATTGAATTTTCATGCACGAGAGATGGGATTGTCCTCAAGTACAAGAAACATTTAATTCTCTTCAATATGGAGTGTGTTATTTGCACTTAAATCTCCAAACATGAAGAAAGAAAAGAAAAGTGAAGGTTGTATTTTTCATCCTTTATTTATTATAGCTTGCATTTACATATTATAAATGATTTAAAATAGATAAGTAGATTCTTCTAAGATTTTTTTTATTTTAATTGGTTTGATCTTATGAATCAAGCAATGAAATGAAATATTTGAGTGTTGCTTCAAGAACCAAACTTGTATGTAAATGCACCATCTGTCTTTTTTTTCATTATATATTATTGATCAAAAATTTTGTTTATATTGCTTTATGGTAGTGTTTATATTATTTTAAAAAAATTGAAAATCCGGAGTGACCAAATTAATACTAAAGCTATAAATTTGAAAATATCAAAAATATTAAAAAAGCTTTATTTAAATAAAAATTTTCTCAAATTTTAATGGACTTAATTTGCAGTTTTGAATTATTGTTAAAAAGTTATAAATATATTATTTTATAATTTAAAACCAAATTTTTATCTAATTAATTTTTTTTAAGTTCCTCATTTCATAATTTGGTGGATTCTAGTAGTACTTTTAAAATTAAGAGAATGGTTGCAATTTAAAAATAACTTATAAAATAATGCAAGAGGATCGATATTGCATTGTTATTTAGTATGTCTTTTTTAGTAGTTTTTAATGTATACTTTTTCTTACAAAAAATATAAGTTTTTTTTATTCATTTTTACAAAATTAGAATATAATTAATTTATTTATTAAAAGAGAAATTAAAGAACTTTTTGAGATAAAATAATCAATTTTCTATATGATTGCTCTTATAAACATGCTTATATCTTTAATGGCAGGTGTAAAATGATTAGTTGAACTAACTCATCTATTTGATAGAGAAGGAATTGATGATATTGGTATTGAGTGTTGATATGAGAGGAACATATTTACTAATTATATCGTCAGCAATTGCATGAATCTGAAGACGTAATTAGTATAATTTTTAAAATTTATATTATAATCTAATCACTATGTTATTGGGTTAATTTATTAATCATAATTTTAGTTTATATTCTGACAATTTAAGCATATATTTATTTAAAATTATTATATTGCATCACAATACCTTAATTAAAATTAAAACTAATATATGCTTTTTTTAGTTTTTACACTTACAACACTTAACAAATTTATTAAATACGCATTGTTGTTTTTGATAAGTAAAATTATTTTATAAGTTACAATTAATTATGTCTGACATACCCTAAGAAGGCCACACTGTAACTTTACCCATGCAAATGAGAATGATTAGTTTGACTATCCAATAATATTTCAATTTCATTAATAATGTTTTTTAAATTTTGTCAAAGATTACAAATTGTTTTGATTGGATGGGTTATGCCCAATAAAATGCTAAGAATTACTTTTAAATTTGTTATAAAATTGCATAAATTTGTTGACCATCCCACTGTCCAAGTGCAAAATAGAATAGAATTCATTCCTCAAATGTCCCTTTCTTTATTCAATTATTTAATTAAATAATCGCATGCAGGAATTAAATAGGGCGTTTAACTTTGTTTCTTTCTTCTATGGAATTAACAAAATAACCATTTGCCAATATTTATCTAGAGTATTTATTCGAAAAAAATAACAAGGGCCTACCACGTGACGGAGATCTTATTAAAAACTATATTATCCGACATTGAGATGGGATTTATAATAACAGTCTAGTCAAGAATCACTTGTCATACGTAAATTGTCACATCCTTTTTCGTAAATTTATACGTGACAAACTGTAAGTTCTTAAAATATATTTTATATCTCCGAATATAACTCTTGGACTTATAACCCATTCTAAATACTTATTTTTAGGTAATTATATACATATATTTTAAAAATATTTTTCAACCGTATCACCAACACAAAAATACAAATAATCTATTGTAGATATTTTCGAGTTATTTTCTAAATAACAGTTATAAAATATACTAATTACATAATCAGAAAGTATTTTATAAAATTTATATATAATTATAACTACAATTATTTTTAAAATATCCCTAATATACAAATAGCTAATTGCGAGTCAAGAGCGAAAAATATACTTACGGTTCTAAACCTTTAACTATCATTACCACTATCTAACGCTCCTCTGTGCTTGTCATTACCTAAATTTGATATATAAGAAGATGAATATATAGAAGTATAATAACATCAATATCCTAGAGGACGAGGAGTGATGTCAGGATAAAGGTGCTTGAGCAAAAATCAACTCTTGGCAAACTTCAGAATAGCTGTAGGGACAAAAGTGAATCCCACATTAAAATAGAATAGAAAGTTTCTGGTTTATAAAAATAGAATTGGAATCAAAATATCAACGAGATCTTTTAGGATGGGTAGTAATTTATTTTCAAGAACTTCGCAGTTAAATATGCTTAAGCGAGAATAGTACTAAGATGGGTGACCTTTTGGAAAGTCCTTGATTAATATATTTTCAAGAACAAAATCGTGAGACCCAATGATTAGGCCAAAGTAGACAATTTCATTGACAAGCATTGTACCGGGTCTCATAGTATGATATCAAAACTAACTCTCCTCCATTATAATCGTGGGCTCGAGGAAGAGCCAAGTAGAAACTAGTGGGCCTGTAATATCCCAGTCTTAGAGGGCGAAGAGTGGTACTGAGATAAGGGTGTCTGAGTAAAGAGCGACTCTTAACAAACTTTAAAATGATTGTGGAGGCATGAGCGAGTCCCAAATTAAAATGGGAGAGAAAGTTTCTGGTCTATAAAAATAGAGTTAAAACCAAAATATCAACGAGACCTTTTAGAATGGGTGGTGATTTATTTTCAAGAATATCTCAATTAAGCATGCTTGGACGATAATAATACTAAGATGGGTGACCTCTTGAAAAGTTTTTGATTGATTCATTTTCAAGAACAAAATCGTGAGATCCTAAGAATTGAACTAAAACGAATAATATCGTTGACATGCGTTGAACCGAGTCTCACAAGTATACTTCATAAGCAGATACAAAAAATATACATAAATTTATAAAACATTTATAAAGAAATATTTTAAGAAAAAATTTGATTTGTATTGAAATCGTCTTATTTTAATTAAAACCATAGCCCATATTAAAATTATCAAGCTGACCTCTCTTCTTGACTTGTGTCTAACCCAAGATGTCAAAGATGACCTATTTTTTTTTATACAAAAAAAATCATGCAAGTTAATTTAAGATGATATGCATACTTTTTAAGGAAAAACCAAACTCGTTTTATAAAAATTTTCTCTCACTGACGTTAGTCTCGAGTAACGTGTGAATCTATTAGTGTCTGTCCTTAACATTTTTACCTAATAGGCTATTCCACAAACTAAATAATAATCTCTTTTATACCGGCCTCACTAGTGCATCACTCATCAAATATAGTCACTGTCTCAGTCCGTTCTTAAGTTACTTAACACCCTATAGCTACAGATTACCTCCGGCCATCATTCATAAAATCAAAGAAAACCAAAATTAAAATATTTATAAATATGCCATTATAAATAAAAATATATCAAATAATCATGTGTGTGTGTGTGTGTGTAATTAAAATACATAGGTCATTTATATTATTT
>JAWDEX010000010.1:7274034-7314091 GCA_035221805.1 Trichilia hirta | reverse complement strand
CAACTAATGTAACTTTAAAAGAAATATATTAAAGAATCAAGAATTAAAAGGTAAATTTTAGTATCAGCTAAAAATGGGTATTCTAACACAAGCCACCAATTCCCTTCATAAAAAAGGAAAGCCGCCAAGCAATCAGAAATATTGCATACCAAAGCAGTAAAACGAATTAAATTACGCTTAATTGATCATCATTGTCAACAGATGAACATTCAGTTTTCATAAAATAAAAGTAAAGCACAGAACAATATCACAACCAAAATCTTAGGACAACTTTAACATGTAAAGTATACAAGCAAAATTTGGCATACAATAATCTCACAGCAATGCAGAATCCAAACAACAAATTAACAGAGAAAAGTCGTTGGGCTGAAGTAATTGAAAATAAATCCTTTAAAACAAAATATCCACATCATGGGCATTAAGTTATAATGGAATCAAGAAAACAGATAATATTATAAAAAGAATCTCACCATTAGTGTGCTTCACGGAAAGAAAAATATCCTAATTAAGATGAGACTTGATAGAAAAATATCTTCATTAAGATGAGAGTTTATTTCATGCAAATACAGAATATATGAGAGCCCTGATTTTCACAAAACAATCAATGTTGTGTAAAAAAACAAATTCATAGTACAACATATACAGTTGGAAGCCAAATTCTTTTAGGTACAAATTAAAACCACCTTTCAAACAAACTTAAATTTAAAACTGCAAGCATAGGGAAATCTATCAGAAACACATACATTCTGGAACATTCCTAGCATCCCAGGAATACTAGCAGCTGTTAATGGTCTGGGTTTCACAATCTGCATACCAAGACATTAAGCAAAAACAAATTAGCATGCTAGGGTCAGGAATTATAACAAAAACTTCAAATGACACTGTGAAAAGAGAGAGAGCAACAATAAGAATCTACACGAAGCATACCTTGCCTGTTTTGATTGGAACAATGTCATCCACAGTAAGTGGTTCTCCTGTTATCGGGCATTTACCATAATCCTAAAAACACAGCCCGAAAAAGATTTCACTTCCTCTACCGAAGTCAAAATTTGATAAAGATATTACGTAAATCAAATCATTGATATAAAGCTGCATCAACACTGTTGAACTCATGCAATGTGTGACTGTTCAACTCAAACATAGCCAAACTAATGCAAAAAGTAGCAACAATGAGTCAAAAGAACATTCCCATTTAGAAAAGAAGCAGCACCGAATGGCATTACCTACACTAAGGTATCTTACAAGTAACGGGAAACTATTGCTTTTCGGTGAAACAAAACACAGAAAGGGCATGATGAAACTACAGTTAATTTAAATACAGTTCGAAATTAGAATTTACACGTTTGATTATATATTTTGGCGTAAACCTTGGACATTTAATTACAGCACATGAAACCCCGACTATATTCTCTAGTTATCCAGCGTTCTATCAGTAACCAAAACATAAACCCTAGAATTTGAAGTTAAAAAAAAAAAAAAAAAAAGGAAAAAAAGAAGCATACTGCAATGTGTCTCTCGATTAAACGCTTCTCAAAGAGTAAACCTGACTTATTCGAAACGACGGGCTCTTCCGGAATTTCGCCGGAGACTGTATAAGCAAACAAAAACAACACGAAATTAGATCAAAAAACGATGCATTTATCTAAGAAATACAGAGCGACAAAAAACAAAAACGAGAGAGAGAAAGAGAAAGAGAGCTACTTGAACAGTTCATTGTGGGTGAGGGAACGCTTTAGTTGCTTGACTTATCTCGTGGAGAAGCAAACGACGCTGCTTAATTTTAGCTACAATTGCAAGCAGAAACGAAGCAGCGGAAACGGGGGGAGAGAGAGAGAGAGAGAGAGGGAGATGAGTTTGAGGGTTGATTTTTTAGGGGTTAAGGGAACCAAAAACGACCCGCCGTGTTGGATTGTTTGGGCTAGGACTTGAGCCCATTTTGGATTTTAAAATTTTTATTGGGTTTTGTATGTGGCAGACTATTATGGAACAACTCGGATTATTTATGTTAGATCCGTTGATAGATCCATTTCGCAGGATACAAATGGACAATGCTTGAGTAGTACCGTTCAGGTCCCTCTAGTGTAGCTTTGTTTACTATGTATTGACACCCGAAGCTACAACTATCGTACATTAAATCTAAATCTAAAAATAAATGAAATAACTAAAAGTTAATATTCTTAAATATATTTTATTTTATTTCAAAAAACTATATTTAAGTTTTTCTTAAAACACAACAAAAGTATTAGACTCCAAATGAAACAATTATTGTTATATAGTAAACAAAAAAGAGAGATGAGCAATAACATTATAAATAATATTATTATTGTGCAATTTCTTGCTAGGCATCTGAAAAACTATCAACCCGGCCTGCGTTTTGCAAGCCCCATTTTGGTCCAGTCAATACCCGAGTTGTACTCAAGCTCCAAATACTCGATTCCAGGTCGAGCCTGGATTTTTTTCCATAATTTTAATTTATTTAAAATAATTATTATAATTCTATATTTAATATAATTTATCTTTTTAAAAATATTTTTGTAATATTTACAAAATATTATACTATAATACAAAAATACTATTTTATTTAAAATAAAATGATGGTCTTTTCTGCTCGGACCAAACCAAGTCAAATTCGAATTCTTTCGTCATCCATAATAGGAAACTTATGGAAGACAAGGAGAAGACTGTGTTTATTACTATTTTCACAATTTACTTCCAAATTATGAAAAGTAGATTCAGAAAAAAGAATAATAATAAGGTTTAACAAAAAAAATATGAAACAACGTCATGATTTTCAAAAATAGAATCCGTTTCTGAAACTGTTTTCATTTATCCTACAAAACCCATTTATGTTTTTAAAAAACTAAATTCTAAAACATTACTAGATAGTCTAGACGTACCAATTACGTAATTTGTGAGGCACAAGATTCTGTTCGAACGTGTCAGCCTAGACCTTAATCTATATTTCAGTTGTGAAAATATGTAGCTAGGGTTTTTAACTTTATGAGGAAGAACAGCATATATAGGTACCTATAAACATGGATATTAATTATATGACAATATGCATATGAGTTGTCCGAATTTTATTTATTTCATTGTTTGTATGTCCTTCAAAATCAAGCTGATTCTCATTTCGAATTTCTTGTCAATCCTATGCATATATCATTTTTATGTCTATTGCAAAAGTCCTGGTTTTCAGCTTTCTATAAGTCCAATGCAATCTTATCTCATAAAATAGATACAAACTTAACAAAATTATAAATTTTTGAAGATATTTATTATGCCTATTCTGCTTGCATGCTTTCATTTAGTTTCAACTCCGATTCTTAATCAAGAATTTAAACCCATGATAACTTTCAATTATTTATTGTCTAGATAAGTTTAGAATCAACAGGCCACCATTCATGTGACTAGGTTTCATCCTGATCAGTAACTAAACCATTGTGATACTCGTCATAAATCGTTATTACCTTCTCTGATTGCTAGGAATATTAATAAATGTTTCATGTATATATCTCGAGGGGTAAAAGAGACTCGTATATATTTAAGTCTAACAAGAGAATTAAAACATAAACACAGTTATATTTATCTACCGAATTTTTTTCCAAAACTGGAAAAGTGGAAGCTCTCTAGAAGGGCATTTTAGGTTGCGAGAAAGGAATAGTAAACTTTGGTATAAATGAAACAATTCAACTTGAGTGGAATATAGGATATTTATCAATTCCTAGAGTTACGTATAGATGATTAGGAAACACAAGAACAAGACATGTTGAGCCTGCCTGTTCTGTGCTGTACGCAAAGAGATGTATATAAATAGACACATCAGAGCAACGATACCCTTTGTGTGTTGCTGTGTTGATAAATGATTATACACAAAGGAAAAAATAAGGGGATTCCTGCTGTATTCAACTTATATACGATTAACCCGAAAAGAAATTAATTTTGAGAAATTAAAGTAACTCTAGGGTTGATGCAAAGCAATAAAACCTAGCCAGTACGCATGGGATGACAATTTCATTGGGGTGCTTTACTGCCTAGTGCTTACTAGTAGGTGGTCTATCACAGTTGGAGCCGAAGCCAACTTTTTGGGTTCCATTAGCTTTTTCAGCTTACATTTTTCCCAATGCTCTCGTCTCATGCTTTCTTTAATTCCGCGCGAACACCAAATGAAGAGGATATCTTAGTGCTGTGTCAAATAGACTAATAATCTTTTGAAAATTTTTTGATGTGTATATTTTAATTTAGAGTTAATGACTATTTTTCCCTGTTTTTTATACTCGACCTTTCAAGATGAAGAACTTGTTTGAATAGTTTTTTGATTATAGGGGGATATTGAGTATTTTTTTTAAAAAAATAAGATATATTAAAATAATAAGTCAAAAAATTTAAAAAAAAAAACAAACAAACAGTCATTTGTACACTTTTATTTATGAAGAGTCAAGACTGATTTATTAGTATATTTTATTTATTAATTGTCAATCACAACATGCATTTACTCAATTAAAATTTATATTGACACGAATTTTAATCTGTTATTATTTATTTAAAATAAGAATTAATTAAAGTAGAAAATTGAAGTGCTAAATTTGAGTAATCATATATAAAATCTATCATGGTATGATTTTTATACAGAGAGAGAGAGAGAGAGATTCCTTTCAATTTTTATTCAATTCTTTCAATCTAATAGTTGAAAGCTAAAATCATAAAATTGCATTTAATGTTCCTAACTCAACATTCAAATTATATAATTCTGTAATTAAAAATTTATATCTAAATTTAAGTTTATATATATAATCTTTCTTTAATGAGAACATTCTTACTTTATTAAAGTGAAAGTATTTTAGTA
This sequence comes from Trichilia hirta, assembly GCA_035221805.1. Lineage (NCBI taxonomy): Eukaryota > Viridiplantae > Streptophyta > Magnoliopsida > Sapindales > Meliaceae > Trichilia > Trichilia hirta. The sequence goes on along the minus strand of JAWDEX010000010.1, from coordinate 7,309,248 downwards.
ATAGTCATTAGATCAATCTAATAATTATTATTTCATTATATATTGTGATATCACTTTAATTATATTTACTGACAGGACGTAATTATTACAAAACACAATAGAATAATAACTATTAAATTGATCTAACAATTATCATTAACACATTCTTAATTTAACAAAATAAAATTATCCTCATTAAAAACAGATTGTATATAGATATATTATGGACGCTCCACTAAATATGTAAGGACCTTTCCATGGATACACAATTTTGGGCGTACACATAGACAGAGTTATTTGAAAAAGCATGTACTAAAAAATATTTCAATATTTCTGTCCTTCTCAAATAAAAAAAAAATAAATAAATAATAATAATATGCTTGACAATACTCGACTTCGTTGCGTTGTTTATCAACTAAGTTCAAAATATTATTATTATTATTATTATTTTGGTCATGGGTGTCACGATCATCATCTTTATCTTCTTCCTTTTGATTTTGTGTATGTTCACAATTGCTTAAAATTCATTGAACCATTGCATATATCTCAAAGAATGTTAGATGCTAATATTTGATATATCCTTCAATTAATATTTTTCCATTTCTGGGTATGATCAACAAAGTCATTTTTATTCTACTAATGCCAAAAGAACAATATGCAGAGAGGAACGATAATACCACCTAATTTTATTCTATCGTTGTATTCTTTCAAGCTATCGAAAGCCTTTATTCTAGAAAATGACATTGGCATTATTATACATAAATTTATCAAGAATATATATTTTCTAAAAAAATTTTAAACTATTATACTTTTATTTAATTTTAAAAGCATAAAAATTCCAATATTTGATAAACATTTATTTTTATTTAATAATTAATACTTGCTATTTATTGGCTTACTATATTTATGGTGGAGTTTCTTTAACTTAATTTTAGACACAAAAATTTTATTAATTTAAAGAATTTAATAATACATATAATTCTGAGTTGTTAGCAGAAAATATGATTTATTATGTCAAATATAATAGTTAGATTGTACTAAATCTAATAGTAAAAAAATTGTCTCTAGATTTTGGGTAAACTATCATTTTTTTTTTTTTTGTCTAATATCTCATTATTTATCTTTTTTCAAAAAATTACTCAATATCCTCTACTTTCCAAACCTGCTCTTATAAATTATAAACTTTGATTTGGTTTAATTTAAAGTTTTTAAAGATAAAACTGTATAGCAAGAGAGTATAAGATCATTTTTAAAAAGTAGGAAGGAAAATGAAATATTATGCCAAAAAAGAGAGGAGAAAATAGTAATTAACCCTAAACTTGAGCAAAAAATTAAAATTAAAATAACTTAACCCTTATATTATATTTAATATTTAATATTTTTAACTAGTAAAATTTAAATTAAAATAATTTAATCATTATATTATATTTAATATTTAATATTTTTAACTAGTAAAATTTATAAATTAAATATTCCAACACTTCAACAAACTACTTGAAAATAAGATTAAAATTGCAAGAGTTATAAAGTTTTAGCTAAGCAAATAAATTATAGGAATCAAAAAAATGTGGCAATAAGTGAATTGCACTTGCTCGATATCCATGTTATGTCATTTTCAGCATCCTATTAATTTAAATTACATGATTGGACAAACATTCAAAAAGTGTCAAATTTAAGATTGAAATAAAAGTATAAAATAAGCTTTGGTTCTAAGCTGTTTCTTAATTCTCAAGTTCACTTTTCTAATATTTGCAAATAAAAATTCTTGTAAAAATAATAAAATGGGCAGTTAATTAAGACTCGTCTTCAATCAAATACTAATAAATTTAAAATTTAAACATCGATAATCAAATTTTTTTTTATATTTTATTATATTTATTTAGCTTTTGTAATTAATCAAAATTTTTGAATAAAAATGAAAATGAAATCTTTTGCAATGCAAGATGTAGATATGTTCATAAATTCTAATCCAAGACGAAAACAGTGAATGAAAGATTGACAATGATAGCCATATAGAAATTGGTAGAAAGAGAAAAAAAAGAACAAGAAAAAGACATTAACATCCATCCACCTTGTTTTCCAAAGTTGAAGAGCATATTTCAAAATTTGATCTCGAAGATCAATCATGATCTTGTCAATTTAGGAATATCAGATGGTGATATATATGTACTACTTCATGATTATCTTATACAAATAATTCTCAAATAGTAGGTATAAATTCTACTCTACAATTATTTTATACATAAATATTTATCAATAAATAATTATATAAATATTTTATATAAACTAAGGTAACATGATAGTATTGATTGTTTTGTGATTTATATTATTTTAATAATAATTATTTCATTTTATTAATTAATGACATCAACCAACATTACTCTTTATAGATATACATATTGCTCTAATATAAAGAATGTAATGATTATGTTTACAAACTCTTCTTTTATTCTTGAGTTTCAAAGTCATTCAACTCATACTATTCAAATTCCCAATGGTTTTCCTGAGCTGTAACGGAGACAAGCACCAACAGCGACATGACAGCAAAATTATCTCAATTGTTAAGGCCTACTAACTTATTTCAAAACTAAGAGAACCACATGATTCTTGGCATAAATTATATATAATAAACAAAAAAAAGTATTTTTTTAATTTATGTTTAATTATCTAAAAAAGTTCTATTTAAAAAATAAGTTCTTACAAAATATATTTAAATAATAAAAAATGAGTTCTTTAACTTAATTTAAACACAAATTTTTTATCTATTAATTTATATAATTTAATAATAAATATAATTATTGAATTATAAATATTAAATACAATTTTTTGATTTTAAATTTGACAATTGTATGATTGAAAATTTATATCTTAATTTAAGTTAAAAATTTAAATCAATATATACTAAATGATTTAATTAATAAAATCTTTTAGAATGATTTGAATTTCCTTGACTCAGATTGGGTATAGTTTGAATTATTTTCTTGTAATATATATAAAAAAAAAAAAACATAATAAATAATAGTTGCTATTTTTAGTTGGATAAAATAGTGTTAAAATATTAGGTAAACAGGGAGAGAAATTAGTGTTTTCTTTCGAAGTTTGGTTATCGTATATTAATATATTAATATTTTTGTATTATTTAACGAGAAGTAATATGTTTTTTTCAAATTTATGTTGATCTGAATTGCAAAACATAATACAAAAATTAAAATAACATAAATTTAAAATTAAAATTAAAATTTATGTTTTAAATTTTACTATACGCAACATATAAGTATTTCAAATTCACGTTGAACAGCTTTGCTCAATCCCGTACTGTCCAATTTGAGCACTAAGTCGAGCAATCCACAAATCCCTGAGCACAAGAAGGCTAAATCGGTAACTTCACTTGTAGTAAAATGTCTTCCTTCCTGCGACGAAACCGTACAAGTGTGGTCAACCGAGGTTCTGTTCTGACCGTTACCGCGACCACCCCGAAAAATCAAAACAACCCCGAGAATCGGTGCCACGTCAACAAAACTTCCGAGTCACGCAACTGACACGTGTCACCTTAGGGCTGTTGAGTGAAAACCGCCACGGTGTTTCAGGGGGTAACGATGGGTTGAGCGTGACTGTAGGGTTGACACAAAGCGAGTTGCCATGCTGGCAGAGACCCCGTACGGAGAGCCTTATACCAAAATCCGCTATATATAACTAACTTTTGACACCCCACAACCTCCATTTTCTTAGCTAACTACGAACGTTTCGTTGAATTCTTGTCCGAAACATATAACAAGAAACAACAGAACACTTTCGAAACTAAACACAGCTTCTTATGTGATCTATTGTCTTTTGTCTTCTGTCTTCTTTTCTCTTGCTCTGCGTGTTCTTCTAATTATTATATTCGGATGGAGTTTCGTGTTTCTGCTCTGGGTTCAGTCATACATTTGAAGCTGAGAAGATTTGCTGTGTTTGATTCTGTGGTCGTTAATCAATTGATCGATTAATTAATTAGTTATCTAGTTTCTTATGTTTAGGAGAAGCTTGAAGATTAGTTCTTAATTCCAGGTAATTAATTACATCGAACGATAGACGACGAGAAAGAAAGATGTTGCAGGACGTGTTTCATAATCAACAGGAGCAGCTTCGGATTGTAATTTTCTGAATTTTCAATTGTTTTCCTTTGTTTTTTTTTTGGTTATGGTATGCATTTTAATTAATTAGTTTCATTTTTAATAATTAGGATTTGCATGCACGAGAATTACTGGATGCTTTTTGTTTTCTGCTTGAACAAGGGATTTGTTTTATCTATAAGTTGAATATAAACCACTTTTTCAAAAAAGAAAAAGACAAGAAAAGGGCTGCAAAGTGTCTAAAGCACATGTTCTTTTCAAGGGTTTTTCGGGTATAATATTGTGACTATTTTTTAAAACTTTTGCAAGATTGTATTCCAATTATATATCAAATTATAATTTTATTTTAATTTTTACATTTTCTTTGACATCACAGACTAAACATACTAATCTTTTTCATATCATGCTCAAGTCATGCAATTTTTTTTATTTTTTTTTTTTGTAAAGTCGTTTTCACGGTCAACATTTTACATTTCCTAATTTCTTTTCCAGATCTCAAAAATAATATTCAAATTAGTTTTCACATTTTTTAGTTAAATTTTTAATTAAAATTTATTACCGACTGAAAAATTGTTGCGAGCGTTATCTTTATCCTATTCTGTAGCAGAAAAGATCAACTCGTCTCGTATCATCATATTCTCTTGCAGGTCACTGAGTTAGTGGGAGCTTATTGCTTTGACCAATATTCACACTCAGACTATTTTTCAATCCTTCTGTACTCTTAACTACATGTACATATGCCCACCCAAAAACTGTCATTTTCCTTTCATTTTCTCTACACCCTCCTAGCATTCTTTCCTTTTGATCATCTGGGAATATATTATGACTTTCTATGCTTCTTGTTTAAGCTTACCCTAATTGTGATTCTTGTTTCAAGGAGAGGAGAGTCTAGATTAAAGTTTAATTAAAGAGAAATTAAAAGGGGAAATGAGAAAAACAGCACTTCACGTGGATAACATTAATGGGGATTTTAATTAAGTGCTTTTCAATTCCATTTGTTTGTTCCAATGCAGATATTTCTATAAATCGAACAGAAATAACAGATCATGATTTACCTGGTTTGTTTATGTTTTTGATCTTTTGCTTATTTTGGGTACATTTTACTTGATACATGTCACATGAGGCACAGATTCGTATCTCTTCGTCTTGGTGCCAAATTCCCAGTTTTGGATCATCTTCTTTTGGAAGAACTTGTGTGTTTTTTCATCAAATATAGCCATAGGATTGGTGCCTGGCAACTACTTAGTAGGATATTTTTCTCATTAAATTCCTTTCATACATCAAAAGAAAACAGAAAGGGGGAGAATATTTTTAGCTTTTAAAGCTTGATTTTCTTTTTCAAATCGTGGTCTAAACTCTCTATTTGATGTTTCTTGTCTATCGTTATATAAGAATCAGATTCAAAAATTTCAAAACCCATCATGAAATATTTGAAGAACCATGTTTCTGGTATGGCTAAATTAAAGGTGAATTATCCAATTATCATCAATATGATGGATTGAATTGCAGTTCTGTTGTTATGTAGCCCTCGAAATTTTCAGCTTCTTGACATTTGTTTTCATTTGTTTTACAGGGTGATATTTCAAGCCCGATTAGTGCTCAAATTTTTGATTTCTGTGATCCTGAACTGTTTTCAGATACTCTACAGAATTCTGAGGTTGCTTCTAGCTCAAATTGTTGCTATGAAGAAAATTCTTCTTATGCCACCAATCCCAACTCTTTGCCTTCAGATATAGACAAGTTTAATACTAGCTATCAAGATACCAATGCTAGCAATACTAACACAACCACCACCCCATCAACTACCACCACGGTCGCCACTGCTAATAACAACAGTAGCAACCCGTCAATAATTTTTGATTCTCAGGAAGAAATTGATAATGACATCTCAGCTTCCATAGATTTGTCCCCATCTCCTCCTTTTGCAGTCCCTCCATTTCTCTCCGCCCAACAATTCCAATTTGACTTCTCCTCGATGCAGCCTAATCAAATCCCAATTTCTGGTGATGGTGTTGGTGGACTCTCAGTCTCACAGTACCCTGTTGAACCTGTTTCACCTTTCCTTGGTCCTCCTCCCTTGCCATCGGTTTTCGAGGAAGATTGTCTCTCGTCCGTGCCTTCCTATGTTCCTCTAAACCCTTCATCTCCTTCCTACTCTTTGCTTGGTCCTGCTATGACAACTCACATGTCGGCCGGGACTATGAGTGCTGCATTATCTGCTGACAGTTCCGGGATTTTTGCTCGAAGTATTCTTAGAGGTTCTGAATTGCAGCTACAGGAACTGGATTTCCAGGGTGATAATGGTGGAATCTTCTGTCAGGATTCTCTTCAGCTTGTTTTCAACCCTGGAGATTTGCAGGTATTAGCTTTATAAATTTAATTTATTCCATCTCCATCATTTTTCAATCATAAAGTTTCCTAGCCTGCCTGGACTGCCGCCATACGTTTCCCCGTAATGTCACGAAAGCTGACTACATAGTTTTTTGTGGTGGAACCAACCAACGGCATAATAGAATTTTGAATCAGGAGATATTTACGGTGGGCTTGTGGTCCTCCATCCATTATTTTCTATATGACATACCTATCAAAGTAAAAGTAGGTTTTAATTTATGAACAAAATGAAAAAAAAAATAAAAAAATACGAACATAATTATGGATTTCAAATGAATTATTAGTTCGATCTCGGAATTGCTTCAACATTGTAAAAGGTTCTTCTAACGACTACATATATAAACAGACACACAATCTCAGGAATAGAAGCTGTTTAAACATGACTAATTTTTGATTCTTTATATTCTTTGTTTTGATTTTCTATTAGAAGGCACTTAGGGGCGAAAGCCAACAACTGGTGGGAGGGGCTGGCAGTTCTACTACTCCTATAACATCAGAGATATCAAGCTTGGAAGATTCAACCTTTAAGGTGGGGAAACTCTCTGTTGAGCAAAGGAAGGAGAAGATCCATAGGTACATGAAGAAAAGAAATGAGAGGAATTTCAGTAAGAAAATAAAGGTATCCATCGTCTCCCGCACCATCAGTCATCAATCCTATTTCATAAATTCTTGCTAAGAGTGACACAAAAATTTGCAGTATGCGTGCAGGAAAACGCTGGCTGACAGCCGCCCTAGAGTTAGAGGAAGGTTTGCCAAGAATGACGACTTTGGAGAAACCACTAGAACAACATATAGTAATCATGAAGAGGATGAAGATGATGAAGTAAGATTTATCATTCTTAATTTACAATGAACTCAAGATTAGTTGGTCAAATTGCTCTTTAGCTTAACATAGTTTTCTATTTTGTTCTGTTTTACAGGTAGCTGTTAAAGAAGAAGAGGAACTGGTTGACTCCTCAGATATCTTTGCACATATCAGTGGTGTGAACTCATTCAAATCCAACTATCCTATCCAATCATGGATATAAATGGTTTCCCCAGCATGAAATAATTAAAAATTTCCACAATTTTGCAGGACCCTGCTCCAAACGGGTTTTCTCCATCCGAGTTTATATATATATATATATAATGAATAATGGGGTCATTATATATATAAAATATACTATGAATAACTGAGTCAGGATTATCTAGATCTTAAGTGGAATAACAGTGTAATTTTTTGTAGATATGATCTCCTCTTTAGTAATTTCAATATGTCCAGTTCATCATGAACGAGTAACATACTGGCTTGCTGAAATGCTAGTTTGCACAAGTTTAATGTATAGTTTTTTCCCCCCTAAATGTAATTAAATAAGATAGTCACTTTTTTTTGTGAATCCAAAAGTTAAATTAGTTGTTGGCACGTGAATGTGGGAACTTACTTTCATTCACTTGTTAAGAGAAAGTTCTAAATATTGCCGTATGAGCTTAATAAAAATAGGGTATCGACTACCCATAACAATAATCTTAATTTGAAAATTCGAAAGTCTTAAAAATATGTATTTAATTTTGTTGATGGTCTTAAATGATGTAGTGCATCCGACTTATCAAAACGCAGTGTTTTAGTTCTTGGTCATACTAATATTGAGGTGCAAACGTTAGATTTATCTATTTTTATAATTTTACTGTCATTTCGATCTCATGAAATTAACGTGATGCGTTTTGATTGACCAAATACAACATGTTAGCAATGAGTTTAGGATACTCAATACATTGCCAGTAGTATATAAACTATACTGTTATACGAATTTCGTTTTAAAAATTTTTAATTTGTTTGTGTTTCTTGTCCAGTTTTATAAGTATCCAATGCTTAAATTTGATTCAACGTCATCTTGTGAATGTGTTTTGTGTTTTTATTTTTATTTTCTTATAAAATTACTAAAATGTCACTGTCAATATTCAATATGCTGATTTTTTTTTATATTTTTATACCTAAAATTTGAGTTTAGCACATATTTATTCAAATTTACAAGTAACACCAATTTTTATATTTTATGTTAAAATTTAATTGCATCAACTCCGTCCTAACTTACATCTCTAACTATTTGTATTTTAATATTATTGAAAATAAAATTAGTAATTACTAATAATTCAAGTCAAGCTGATTAGTGGACAGATAGTCACCTCACAAATTTTGATCTGAAAATCAAGATATTACTATAAGACTACTTATAATTGATAAATATAAATATTTGTTCACGTTATTATTCTGACCCTAATTACATCACCACTTTTACCGAATTGTAGAGATTTGAAAATGTCCAAATATTGACTTCTAAGGTTAAAGCCTTGTTTATATCACTAATTCTAAACTTGAGTTACACATATTATTTAAATTCTTTGAGATTAACTCATCAATTATACTCAAGAACGTGCATAAATAGAACCTTCAAATTTTTATTGTTGAGCTAAAAACTACCACTTCTTAGCCCATTTTTGACAATTATAAAATAATATTATCAAAAATGAAAATACGACAAAGAAGGTAATGTGTCAAGCTTTGCATATAATATTCTCTTTTCTTAAATTTCACAAAGTATATTGTATGTTATTTCTTGCGTGTCTCAGTAAGAAAAAAATAACACAAACTAATGATTGTAATGCAGTTAATTAATTAAAACTTACACCCAATTCTCTTATAAAGATACCGATTAAACTCATTTTTTAATAATTATATGAGTATATTTATGATATACGATGACTATTTTTATAAAAGATGATCAAATTCGACAATAAGAGAGTTAACTTTTTTAACATAAAAAAAGTATTATTTATTATTTTTTTCACTCTCAAAAAAATCTGAAAAAAATAATGGTAAATATTAATAAATAACTTTTAGTCTTTTAACTTTTTTTTATTTTTTTTATTTGACTTAATTATCAAAGTTCTTTTATGGAATAGTTGGTATTACTTTGAGTCTTTTAATGCATGCAAGTATTTGATAAACAAACAATATCTTCAAATCTTCACTTCGTGATGTCCAAAGTCACCGCCCTACGTCTAGACCAAAATAGTGTGGTAAATTTTGTAGATAAACAAATACGAGAAAACATTCAACTTTTTTAAAAATAGCATGACGTATGTGTCTCTAAATTATATGCTGAGTTATATTATATTTAAATCTCAAAGTTGAAATCAATTGTCAATGAGATCCCAGTCGTTCCAATTTTTGTCATTGTTAACAAATTCATAGTATGTACTGTTGCAAAGACATAAAAACTCTTTAACCAACACGTCTATTCGAGTTTTCGAGCTGCAATGGTTTGTTATTGTTTTACTTTGAATTCTGCCCTGCTAATAAAACCCAATTTATATCTTTAACCTTACCTTTTCTCTATCTTCCCCTTCTGAACACAGTTTCTGTCGTTATCATCCCACTCTCTTTTTTGATTCTTCCACCACCAAAGAGGGAGATGCTATTATTTCTTATTTTATTTTCAATTTTTTGTCCCTCCCCTTGTGAAGGTAAATGAAAGTTTAATTCACCTAAATCTTTATTTTTCGGTTATATTGTTTGACAAATCTGTTTCTGGGATCTTAAAACTTTGTGATCCAAAGCTTTGTTTCAAGTGGATTTGTCAAATTATTACAAAAACAATTAGAAAATCAACTCAGGCAATGGAGGATAAGAGTTATTGGGGTATCTTTGAAAAGTTTAAAATTGTGCCCATCTTCTATAAGTGAAGACTGAAGATAGCCTATTTGTTTGCTCTTTGTACAAACAATCCTAACCCATACGCCTGTTAGTAATTTCTCAAATTGTTTTTTGAATAAAAATAATTTTGATTTAGAATTTGTATTTTAATACGTGGGTGTGAAATGATATGTTGTACTGTAACGGTTACATTGCTTTGATGAAATTTGACTGGGGCGTAAAAATAAAAAGCATTCAAAACTTTTTGAAACTACCCATTAGCATAATTTTTAATCATGATACGACAGACGCCATCTAAATTTGACTGTCAGAAGATTAAGTATGACCCTCATGCAATGGCATCAAGTAGACAGTAAACAACGAGGTCCAATTTCAAACTGGTATCACTGTGCATGTGCATGTGACATAGCTGAGACTTTGCTGTGTTTTGAATTTGATTATTTTTATGTGGGGCATGTTTTATGAAAGCCACTGAGAGATCCATAATCTGGCCCAACAACAATTTATTCGAAGGACGGGAAAATTTTATGTTGTTTTATTTTTAAATAGTTGAACAATCTTTTGAAATTATTGTGATACAATCTAATTTAAAAAAATATGATAATTACGAAATAAAACATCAGATAAATATTTAGTTTTATTTAACTATTGCAAATATCTGAGTTGGACTTAAATACCTACAATATTTAAATTAATATCATGAAAATAATCCTATTTAGTTGATATATGCCGTGTTATCTTGAGTAACAACACAAATAAAGTTGCATTAATTAAATATTTTCAGTCACCTTGCTCTGATTTTGAAGAATCATCGAAATTCACTGAGCAATGATATTTTAAAACAACACTCTGGATGTTGAATTTTATAGCCCATCGAATATTCAAAAATCTCAAATACTTTTTACTTTTATGTATGATTTATGTCGACACATTATAATTAATAAATAATTTATTGTGAATATTAGCTCAATATACAATAAAAGAGAGTTAAAAATATACTTAAATTGACTAAAATAAACACACAATTAAAGATAGAATTCGCTTTCTTTTTCTCTTCTTCTTAACCTTATAAAAATAATTTACAAAACATCTATTTATAAATTTATAAATTTTTTAAATCAAATTAGATTCCAAAAGAAACTTTACAAAATCTTTTAAAGAAAGCTTTGTAAAAACTTATAAAAAAAGTTATTGATTTGATAAAAGTCATATTTACAACACTTTTTTTTTAATTTCACTATTTTTAATTAACTTAATATGTGTTTTATACTGTCTCGCTAAAAATCTTATTAGTAAAATATAGTGGGAGAAAATCTGGTTGAAAAAAAAAGGTATACTGTACATTTAACTCTCCCTAATTAAAACCTCTCCTTTAAAATAATATATCTCAATCATTAATTTGTGTAAGTGATGCATACCAATATTGTATATCAACTTCTTAAAAATTGATGTAGGTAAAATCTTAATAAAAAAATCAACAATATTTTTTAAAGAATGAATTTGTTTGACATCAATCTAGTGATTTTGTTAAAACTCATGAGTATAAAAGAATTTAAGTGAAATATACTTGATTCTGTCACTTTTGATATATTCTCCTCTTACTTGAGCAATACAAGCATTATCTTTATAAATTATAGTTGGATTTTTTGAAATAAAAGTTAAACTGCACCTACTCTAGATATAATGTTTAATAGAACATAGCCGTACACATTCACGACAAAGTTTATTTAAAGCAATAATCTCAAAATAATTAGAAGATGTAACACGTATCTCTTTGTTCATATTGAAGCGTTTTAAAATCTTTTTCAATATAGACAGACAGGTGACCAAATATTTTATTAAATTTATGCTCAATCTGCAGGCCTAGATAATATTTAGTTTTTTTTCTAAATTATTTATTTTAAATGCCATTTTCAAATATTCACTAGCCTTTAAAACCTCTTTAGGAGTTCTAATTATATTTATGTCATCAATATGTACTATTATAATGACAAATTCATATTCTAATTTCTTTTTAAATATGTACAAGCTTATAGAATTGTTAATATATTTTTTTTATCAAATATTTGCTCAAGCAATAGTATTACATACGTCTAGCCTATTTTAATCCATATAAGGATCATTGTAGTTTGATTAAATATAAATTATGATGTTTTGATTTTTATGCTTTAGATATGTTGAATCCTTTAAAGATTTTCATATAAATATCTGCGTCAAGTAATCTATATAAATAACCAATCACTATATCCATAAGATGCATATCAAGCCTTTTAGAGATTACTAAACTAATTAAAAATCAAAATGTAATGATATTTATTATAGGAGAATATATTTTATCAAAATCAATACTAAGTCTTTGAGAGAAACCTTGAGTAACGAATTATGTTTTATATCTTACGACCTTATTATTCTCATTATTTTTTCGTATAAATACCCATTCGTATCCAACAAATTTGACATCTTTAGGTGTCTAAGCTACAGGTCCAAATACTTTTTGTTTGGAAAGATAAGCTAATTATGTTTAAATTGCTTCTTTTCATTGAGGCCCATCATGCCTTTATCTTTATTCTTCAATAGTTTGTAGTTCGTAATTATTTTTCATAATTTCAGTAGTCACTAAGTAAAAAAATACATTATCAATGACTGCATTATTGTGATCCTATATCATATGCATATAAGTATAATTTGTAAATTTTTCTTTATTGTTCAATTATTGTGCCTCTTTAAGGACTTGTGTCACTTTAGGGATACTTAGTTATTTAGGCATATTTATCTTTTTAGAGACAGTTAGCTCTTCTAGAGCAGTGGGTATGGCACTAGTACTTTTAGTTGTCTAATTTTTTTTTCATAAAATTATATCTTTTGCACTAAGTGGTCTACCACGCTTCTGACATGCCATAATAATTCATTTATTACTGATTATTCTTTAGAAATAATCATCTAAACTGTTATATTAATAACTAGTATATATGATTTGGTCACTTGTGATGTATCATTAAATGTATTTGGTAATTGATTTAGAATTTGCTAAAATTGCATAATTTTTCGTACCTCATTTTTACATTGACTAGTGTAAGAATCAAAATATGATAAAATAATTGTGTTTCAAGAAAGTTTAGGCCTAATTTTAAGAGGTATTTTTTTATAATAGTAAAAAAACTGTCTCATAAAATTGACAATCCATAAATCGTGTGATAAATAAATTCTCTATTAAGAGTTTAAGATATCTGATAGTAAAAGGTGAGTTAAAATCAATATAAATCCTTAATCAATGTTGAGAACCTATTTTAGTACGCTAAGAGGTACTATAAAAACATAAACAGTGTAATCAAAAGTACATAGATAAGACATATCAAGTTAATAACTGGTTATAAGTTGAAATGAAAACTATTGATGATAAGCAATGAGTTTAAAATGAATTAATGATGCAACATATACAACATGTCCCATATAAAAATTAGTAATTTAATATGTAATAAAAGAGTTAAAGCAATTACTTAAATTTGAATAATAAGAGATTCAACTAATCTATTTTGTGCATGAACATGTGGGATATGATGTTCTACATTAATACTCACTAATGTACAATAGTCATCAAATATTTTAGAGGTAAACTTATCAGCATTATCCAAAAGTATCATCTTAGTTGGATAATTAAGAAATTGTGCCCTTAACTTAATAATTTGTATAAGCAATCTAACAAATACAATATTATGTAAAGATAACAAACAAATATATGACTATCAATTAGATGCATCAATTAATACCATAAAATAGCAAAATGGCCTGATAGATAGGTATATTGACCCATAAATATTTTTTTAAATTTTTTATAAAAATAATGGATATTTAAAAACTAATTTTAGAGCAAGAAGGTCTAACCATTAATTTTTCTTATGAGCAAATGTTATAAATATTTTTATTAGACAAAAAAATCTTCTGATTTTTTAATAAGTGTCATGAGAATTTTTAATAATTTTATATATTATTGTTGATTCTAAATGACCTAACTAGTAATGTCATAATATACATAATTTTAAATTATTGACCTTTTGGTTCATCATAACATAATTTTCAATTAAAATTATGATTGTATAATACAATCCAAATGCAAATAGTAGAATATCTTCCAATATGCAATTTTTTTGCCTAAAACATTGAATTAATGTAAAGATATTCAATATTATTCTCATTTAAAATCTCAAGATGATACCAATTTTTATGAATATCTTTAAAACTGAATAGATTTTTTACGAATTTAAGTGAGTACAAGGCATTTTTAACGCATAATCTAGTTTCACTTGCTAATAAAATTATAATTAAGTTTTCAATAAGATCTACAAGACTTGATATAATATTTATTTTTATTTTAGCATTTATCAATTTCAAAAAATATTTTCTATCTCTCAAGATAGTATGCGAAGACGAACTGTCTATTACACATATATCCCCACATTTCTTTTTTAAGAGAGATAATTTATAAAAACTCATTTTCTTTTATTAAAAGTTCACACATTAGAAAAAAGATACATAATATATGATTACAAAATTATTAAAATTGGAATAAGAAAAACATGATAATAATAGTAATAAAAAAAACAAGAAATTATATGCTTTTTGATTAGTGAGAATATTTTTATCACCAATTAAAAGTTCAATATTTCTATATTTATCTTCAGTAAAATTAAAGATATTAAGACAAGCAAGATCTTCAGGATTATTAAAAAATTTTTTAGCCTTATCATTGAGATATTGTCTTTCATAAATATTTCACTTTCGGTGGTTATATTTGTTCTAACATTTTAAAGATTTTTGACAATCATAAGGTGATAACCATTTTTCTTTTTGTAATTTTTGTCACATCCATTATTATTAGTGATAATCACATTCACTTCTGGGAATGATATAAATTTAGTCAGACTTTTTTATAATTTCTCAATAGAAGTTTATTATTCTTCTAATAAAAGGTAAAATAAATTTATGGCTTTATAAATATTATTCAATTTAACACTTTAAGGCTTCATAATTTTGCACTTAGGACTTTAGGTCCAAAATATGTCTCTTGCCTTTGATAGAAAAATATTATTTTGGTGATTAAACTTTTATTTGAATTTTCTTACATTTAAGATTTCAAGCTCTCGTATAGGTGATGGCATGAGAAAACTATGACCTTCGATCAATCCTGCAGAGATGATTAATTTTTTATTTTAATGATATCCTTAAGTCCCAGAACTTGTAGATATATTTTTGTATTCATAACTCAAGAAAGATAGTTACTTCAAGTAATATTAAGAGTAAAAGTTCTTAAAATTTTAAGACTTACCATTATAACTTATCTATTAGAAGTTAAAGAAAAAATTAATAACAGAAAAATAAAATATATCACATAAATAAAAATATAGTAACTTTTGTACATATAATTAAAACTTCATGTTCATACATATCATTTTTTATAGATTTAAAATTTAAAATTTTAATTTATTGATTATTATGCAAAATTTCTGATTCTGATTATATCAAAATTTCAGGTTTGATATGTTTGAAACTTTAGGTTCAAATTTTATATTTTAATTTATTTTTAAAATTTTAAGTCTCTATTAATCATATTAAAACTTCAGATTTTACATATAATAAAAAAAATAATAGAAATAAAATATAACATTATTAAAATTTAAATGCACATATACATATTATAGACTTTAGGCCATATAGAACTTTAGATTGTAATAATAATTATTCAAAATTTTAAGTATAATTAGAGAAAATTTTTATAAAGTTAATTTTAGAACTTTAAATTTTAATTATCTCTCTTATATTAATTTTATTAATAAAATAATATTAACAAATAATGCATATTATTCTTTTTTTTTGATGCGAGAGATTCATATTAATGACAGTTATAAAGTATACTTATAAAAATATTTGTACAATTATAATTATATAATAAAAATAATATAATTATAAAAAAAAATATAATTATATAAAAATATTAAATTAAAAATATAAATATTTTATTTATTAAAATCGTACTGATAATGTGTTATAAATATTAACTCATAATATAATAAAAAAATGTTAAAATATAATTAAATTAATAAAAATAAAATTTTTTCTCTTTTTTTATTTTATAAAAATAAATATTTAAAAAATTTATTTTATAAATTTATAATTTTTTTTATTAATTTGACTTTTAAAAGAAGTTTTATAAATTTTTTTTTAAAAAAAATTTATAAAAAAAATATTAATTAAATAAAATGATAGGTCGCATATTTGCAAAAAAATTATTTTTATTGAATAAATACTTGACTTTTTGATCACACAATGTATATCCTCGAAGTGACATTTTAACACACTTGGATGTGATTGATTTAGTGTGAATGCATTATATGAGATAAAAAATTAATTTTAAATTTATAATATAATACATATTGTTTATTTATTTGTGGCTATATGCCCCGTAGTCAAATCAAACTAATGGTGGACGAGAGAAATACTGAGATGTTTGTTTTCTCCATTAAAAAAAAAAAATACTAGAAATATAATTTTTATATTAATATTAGTTATTATTCGCTCCTTAATTTTTTATTAATTATATTATTTTTAAGTTTATTAATTAATAATATTAAATTATAAAAAGTCCAACAAAAATTTATATTTTTAATAAAGAAATTAATTAATAAATTCAAATGTCCAAATCAAGCACAAGTTTTAAAAGGCCAAAATGCAAAACCTTGATCCCAAATTTTTGACAAATGAAACCTAACTATTTAAGTTAGGTGCCATGTAGAATATAGACCTTTTTAATCCCTAGAAATCAAACGGGTTTGAATTTTTTCAATAGGGTAGTTGCTTAGACGGCTCGTATAACAATCTTTTTCATGTAAATCCAAATTTAGAAATCATATATTCAGTAGATTGACTTTATAAAATAATTGCCCTTTTGTTTGTAAATATAAGATTCATTTGGACACGCTTTCCTATAATTTTGAATGTTGCCGGGAATTTGGGGATGTAAGGTTGGATTATGTGACAATTGCATGCCATTATGTCTTAGAAGCCGAAAGTAGATTACGATCTAATCAATTAATTAGACCATAAATTTGTTATAATGAAGTGACAAAATTATAGTTAATGGTTTCAATGTAATTTACGGGTATCTAAACAAATTATGAGATCCCCTACCATAACAATATAAATTGTCCATCTACAAAAAGTCAACATTGAAACATTAGCCAAATTTATTAGCATTTCCCTATCACATTGATGTAATTGAAAGACAATTGAATTCCATGTAGTACATAAGGTCAATGTTTGTGTTTATTAGTTTTGGACCAAATGAAAAAATTATAATCGAATCCTTCATGTCATTGCA
This sequence comes from Trichilia hirta, assembly GCA_035221805.1. Classification (NCBI taxonomy): domain Eukaryota; kingdom Viridiplantae; phylum Streptophyta; class Magnoliopsida; order Sapindales; family Meliaceae; genus Trichilia; species Trichilia hirta. The sequence goes on along the minus strand of JAWDEX010000010.1, from coordinate 7,291,700 downwards.
CATGGAGCATTATTTATGTGATCACAACGCCACACTTCAACTAGTGGAAGTTCCATTTTAAGAACAAACTCTAAACGCATGATGCATCCACTAAATTTATGCCCTGAGATCATCACCACAACTATCCTTTTCCACTTACATCCATGATCTTCAACTCAAAAAAGGCTAAAAAATAAAGGAATTCTTAGTTCTTGTTAAACACAGATTAATGTAGAATTTAATGACGATTTTATTTAATTTTTGATTACTTGATGATTAAAATTTTAATTAGTACGAAGTTCTAATAGTCGTATTTCAGATAATGAATAATGTTAAGAATATAAGCTCTTTTTACAACGTAATAATATTGATTCCCATTTAATTTACATAATTTATTATTAGTAATTTTATTAATTTCATATTTTTTAAATTAATGCTATCAGATTACTTTGTACATATAAATAGTACCAAAAAAAATTGTATTTATAATATTATTCTTTAAATAATACATATTTAAATTACGAATTAGAAACTTAAAATGAAAAATAAAATTAAAAAACATTCATTTAGATGTACCTAACCAAAATCTGACCATCTAATATTATAGGAATACAAGGTTTGGATTATGAATTAAGTCAATTGTTTCTCTACCTACTCTATTAGTGAAAGAAAATACTTTCATATAAATGAATGCTATATTTTTTAATTATTAAAAGTAGATGAACTAATATGTTTATCATAAGAACGCGATTTAATTTGATAAGGAATTTACACGAATTGAACCACATTAACTAAAAATCAAGTGGACTTTGTCCATATAATCTTTAAGGGAAAAATGAATTAGATAAATGAAGGAGTTGTATTTTTTTATATGCCCAAATAAATTAAATTAATGGATCGCCATCGATGGAGTGATTTTTAAATATTTTAATTCTAAAAAATGTTACTTTAGAAACTTGAAATTGTTTGACATACCCAGTTATTTGAATTGAAAAATGATTTTATATTTTACGCCGCCCAGTTATCAACTTAATAAATAATTTGGAAAGAAGAATATGAGTTCATTAAATACCACCTTCCAGAAGCAATAAATATAATATAAGGAAGAAAACCGGGAGACATGGGCTTAAGATTGCACCTGTACTTGACCCCGTTACCTCTTCTTAGTTCTTACACTCTCTCACATGTCCCTGAAATTTTGATTCTTGATTATTGACGATGTCAGAAAAATCAAATTTTCTAAAATGAAGAATACAAAAACAATGGAAATAAATTAATTAAGAAAGAAAACAAATGTCTATTTCAGTTGATGTGCTTCCCCCCATTTTTGCAAGTGGCCCCTTTCTTTTGGCCTTAGTGGAGTCCTATGTCTATCGTGCGTCCCAGCTAATGCTACTTACACACCTCATCTATGGCATCTACATTGATTTATATAAAATTAAAATGATAAAAATAGTAGAAAATGAAGGAAATATAAAAAAGAAAAGACCCCACAAACGGAAATTCCACATATGAACGTGGCTGACGCCCCGCTTTGCTTCTGATGGTTTTACGCGCTCTCACTCTCTTTGAGGATTACGTAGAGGCAAGAAAAACTAGAAACTTTGTCTAAAACAAATGTGCCTTTTCCTTGTTAAACCCACTTGTTATTTTTCAAAACAATCCTTGAACAGTTGTTAGTGGTGACGCTTGCGTTCTATTGTGCTTCTCATTTTCTTCTTTTTCAGCATAATTTTTTCTCTTACTTGGTGGTAAGCACAGAATTGAATTTGAAGTGTAATCAAGAGATGCTTTTCTTGGGAATTAGCTACTGAGTTATTCTCTTAGCTTGAGCTTGTGGTTGATGTGGGTTAGGGTTGTTTTCTTGGTTTCTTGGATCCATTTCTCTGGTAAGAAAAAGTTGCTTCTTGGTATTTATTTTATTCATAAAAGTTTGTGACTTTTTTTAGTTTATTGATGTTTTTAGGTACTTTATGACTTGATTATGTTTAGCTAGTGGAGTTGTCTTAATAAAAGGTAGTATCGGAGAAAGACTACATCTTTCTTCTTTAGTGTTATCGCTTTATTGGTCTGATTTGTAAATAATCGAGGGCTAAAATATATGTTTGTTTTGCAGGATTGAGGGCTGTTTTGACTTGAGTTGCAAAAAGTGCACCATACTTGTTTTCTCCTGTGATTGCATCTTTAATTGAGCTGCAGCAACCCTTCAGTTTGCTTGAACGTGTATGTGATTTCTGTAATCTCCCGTCTCTTTTTCTCTTTCTCTTTATTTCCCCTCTGTGCTTTGATATTATATGGTTAATCGAGTTGCAGGATTATTTTTCTCTGGAATTTCTGTTTGTGAAATTAATAGGTTATGTGCTCCGTCTATTTCCAATAGTTTTTTTATTTCTTCCATGTTTTTAATCTCATTGCTTCTTATGAATATGATTCTATTTTTCTCTTTTTTAATATTAGAGTCATTCTTCTTAAAAACTTTTTTTATTATTATTCTTTTACTTTTAATGTCTATTGCTGTTCAATGATTTTTGGTAACCTGAGATTCAGCATTATCTTATATCGCCAGTTTCCCGTTTCATAAAATAACAAAATCTATGCGTGTTAACTGTCTTCCAATTTTTCAATACCCATTTTTCACAAGGAATATTGCGATGTATTGATGTAAAATTTTCTGTTATTTTCAGATTCCTTGTGAGTATAGGAGTTGCACGGAGAAAGGTTTACACAACGCAGAATCCCTCTGCTGTCTGCCATCTTCTGCTATATCAACTAATCTGAGGCAGAAAATGTTCATCAACTTCCGTGCAAATTAACAGGCCTTACTTGCGCAGAATATGAATAATACATTGGCTAATACCCAGAAAGATGACGAGGGGAAAGAAGACTTACTTGATGGCTTGCATAAGAAACCAGAGTTATTTGAAGATAATGATTTAGATTCTCCTGAATTAAAATCTAGAAGGTTGGTGAGAAAGTTAAATTCACAACGTACTTTGATATTAAATGTTAAGCAATTCTTCACTTGTAAAAGTAGCATAAAGAATTTGTTCCTTCGAAGCACTCGTGGCTTAGATACTAAGATTCCAAAGGATATGGTAACTCTGGATGAGAGATATCTTCGTCGTTGTCTGGAATTGATTCATAATAGTGCAGCAAAATCAGCTCAATGTGATATCTCTGTGATCTTGGCCTATGCAAAGATGGGCATTTTGTGGGATCACATCGGACCTGGTGAAATTAGGACTGAAAATGCTTGTGATTTGACTAGGTTTGTTTTTGAATGTCCATCAGCAGCTGGTACTGGAAGTGTGGTCATTAGCCCTGCAGGGCACTGGATTGTGGGTTCAATTATGGGTAGCGAGAGTATGATAAATATATTGAAGAGCCCACTGTTAAGCAAACTTGGTGCATTAGATGGTTATGATAATTTCAAAAGGATGAATTTGACTGAGGGGTCTGTAAATTATGATTCTATGAGCTCTCCTGGAAAATTTAGTAGTTATTCATCTCTAAAGCTAGAAAAGCAATCACAGACGCTGGGAAATCATAAATATGTATCTGAGACTGGGCATAAACGTCTTTTTTCTGTGTCAAGCTCAAATTCTGCATGTTCCGATCAATCTTCTTCTTCTTCTTCTGCCTCTACTTCTCTAGGAGTGCTTCAGTGTATGTGGAATGGTGGGAATCCACATTTTGTTTTCTCCATTGACGATCGGAGGGAAGTCTTTGTGGCTAACTTGTCAAAGATTGAGTCAGCAGATGATAAATCTCTGGACTACATCTATTCATTCCATTGGAGAAAGGGTGGCCAAAAGAAGCATGAGATTCATGATAATGAGTCATCGCTCATTGGTAAGATGAAAGTGTCAATTTCTTTCACTGTCTGCCCGAACAATTCAAAAATTATGGAAACTCAGTTCACCTTGTTTGGTGGGAGTGAGAATATAGTGGGGCAGATGCGAACTTCAGGTCATGATGTAAGGAAGAATAAGGGTTTGTCCAAGAAGGTGGTAGAAGTGTTCAGAGCGAGCCACTCATTCAAGCAGAGAACTTTTTCTAAATTTGGTGGCTCAAGTGCCACACAGGAGAATTCTTCTTGGGAGCAATGCCTAAATATTGGCGAGAATATAGATGCACTCAGTGGTGTTGGTCTCTCTGAAAATCATCTTCCACCAAATCTTGAATTGGCTGCCATTGTTGTGAAAGAACATCTCCCTAGCAATTGTAAGAAAGAAGTTGGAGGTTGGGGTTTGAAGTTCTTGAGAAAAGTAGGGATGAAGCCAACTGTTGAGACTCTGAAAACCTCTGCAGCTTCTGCTTGTTGTGCTCGAGATACTGATGATTGCTCAACGAGCATGGATATTATAATTCCAGCAGGTTTTCATGGTGGCCCAAGAACCGGAAATGGTGGTCCTTCTGGTCTCATTGAGAGATGGAGATCTGGTGGATGCTGTGACTGTGGTGGCTGGGACCTGGGCTGCCCATTGACCATCCTTAGTACTAGATTAAGCAGAAAAGCGGTCTTGTCTCCAGCTGAAATGAATGACAAGTGGAAATCATTTGATTTGTTCATACAGGTGAGTCCTTTTCCTTGTGTTTTGTTCTTTGTTACAGTATGAAATGGAGAATGCTTTGAGTCCAAGTAATGGTGTTAAGCTAAAGAACTGATAAATTTGCTTTTTCCAGTTGTGTGCTCGACATTTTACCTTGTATGTTCATCCTCATTGGCAATTATTTGATTCTTATCAGGTTTTGTTGCTACTGTAGTTTAAGGTTATTCTGTACATATGGATGCCAGCCATTTGGTTATTTTGTCATGCATTAGGGGTATTATGACAGGAAAAGAAAAATAATTTGCCTTGTTAGTTAGATCTGGTAATTACTGAAGTAGTTGTAACCAACAATTATATGTTGATAACAGTGACATCATCTGTTTGAAGTTTTGTTCTGCCTTTATTGAAAATTTTGTAAAATATCGATCTTAATACATGATAAGCTCTAAGATGACCATGTCCTAACTTCAATGTTTCAGGGTTTACAGCATGGTACTCCTACTTTGAGGATGATGAATATTCATGATGGTTTGTATTTTATTCATTTTCAATCAAATCTGTCGGCTTTGCAATCATTCTCAATTGCAGTGGCATCTATTCATTCCCAGAGTCCCTCTCTTCGACCTAAAATTGTACAGGAGTTGAACTAGCGGTATCCTGGATTCAGGTTTATGCGGTGGTTGTAACTCTCTTACAGCACTACGGCAGTGCACAAGTCAAAATTTAAATATTTATGCAGGAATAGATATTGTTATTATTATGTTTCATAGTTGCAGGTTGTCTAGTGTCAGATTGTTTTCTTAGGTTAGTTTTACTGATTGGGAATTTTTAGCCTTCAATGCTGAGCAAAACAAAACATGTAATACATTCTGTTTTTGATTGAATGCACAAGTTTTTATTGAGATGAATTTGATACCCAATTGTGTTAATGGTCCATGCCACGAGTGTGTTATTGGACTTTCCCTGATGTATTTTGTCTGTTTGAATTAGAACCGAATTATAAAATATATGAAGATATTGAGATACGTCGTCCTTGCATTTCAAATTGAAACATATATAGGTTCTTTTCACATGTTTTGTCTTTGTCTTGTATTTTTGGCAGCCTAGATGTAATTTTACTGAGAGAACTTGATGCAATTATTAGTCTGCTAATGTTGTAGCAAGTGCATCTCCAAAATTGCTATTTAGCTGAGAAATAAGAATGGGAATGTGCTTTGTTTGAATTGATACTTGAATAAATTATATAAAATGATTGTCAAAGCCACTTTCTAGCTACGACACACATCTTGGAAATAGGCGGAACTAGCCAGGATTTTGCTGGAGACTCGATGATGGTGTGACATATTAGTGTATGCTTTGGTAAGTTGTAGTCTGATTACATGCTCTCCGATTAGAGCAGTCTAATTTGCAGTTGGAGAGATGTTGCTGGATGGCCATTAGCTGAATGATTCATGGGGCTGCCTACTTTTTTGGAAAACATAGTTAAATCCTTGCGTAAGTTATGCTTTCTCTTGACTCATTCGATGCTTTCTTATTGTTTCTTTTTGTTGAGTAGGTGTGTTCTTACTCTAGGGCTTACGTTCAATCTTTCCAAATATGAATGTTTTCTTCTGTAAAATGGCAAACACATTGACGGATCAATATGGAAACAGTTCTTCGGGGACAAGATCTCTTATCGGTAAGAAGCAATAACTTTAACAAAATTCCTCCACTTTTTCTTCCTCTAAAATTTTAATCATGGTAAACTATTAAACTACTCATGCACACAAAAGTTAAAGATGTCTTCATGCATCCGAACATCAGGAGAAGGTCTTGAATATTTTCTGGGTGGCTATTTCTGGTTATCTAACGACTGGTATGTTTAAAACCAATCATTCAATAACAGACCTCTAGCTATAATTTTACAAGTCCTGGTTAGGAGAAGATATTTCTTGAATATGGGTATGTATAAGAATTCGTAGTCATATTCCCTTGGAGGTTACTTCTATCCATATATGCTTTTATTAGTTTTGGCGGCATTGCTATTTTCTTCTTTGTGTGTAGGTTTTAACCTTGCAAGCTACTGGTTAATGGTTTTCTTTTCCTTTTCTGGTCTACATACTTTTGTGTGCGACATTGTTCATTTCTTTTGGTTCCTACTTTTCTTTTCCATTGTTTTGATGCATGCTGTCATCAGGTACTTGAAGAGATGAATCCCCAGGATTTCCATATCGAAATGAAGATGATATTTGGAAATTTTACAAGCTTGCTAGATGCATTGGAGTGCTTTTGCCTTGTTTAAGTATCTTCTGTGAATACTGCTAGGAACAAAAGAATTTCTCATTGTATCTTTTGATGATTTGTTTCAATGTATTTTTATTTGGTAAAATGTTATTTGGATCATGTGTTTTTGCTGGATGTTCAGACTTCATATGCAATAGGATCATGAAAACAATAAGGAACAAGCAGGAGTTGATGTAATATCAAGGGTTTTCCTTCTAAACTCGGTCAGCCTCATGGTACAGAGATGGATCATATCGGCCCATTGTTCTGTCATTCTCAACTGAAGAAAAGTAGGCAATACATTCTTGTGGTGTTGAATGTTATATGCTTTATTGATTCAAAATTCCTTTGAAAATGAGAAATGCCTTTGATTGGTATTTGAAATTTGAACTTCTTTTTCCGTAATTGTAATAAATTTGGTTTAAATTATGATGAACCCTAACACATACATATATTATGGAATTATCAATTTTGAGCACTTTGAAGTTTAAATATTATATTTAAGTTTAAAATTAAGATCACAGTTAAAATTTATTTTCACATACAGAAGTTCGCATAAGGAAAGTCGACATCAGTGTAGGAGAAATTTACGCTCACAAACGTGAAAAAGCCTAGCTAAAGTTAATTCTAAAACTTTGAAAAAGGGGTTAGCTCGTATGTATTTATAAATCTACTTTCACAAATACATGAGAAAGATTGATCCTTTGCCTCAGATTAAGGCAAACACGTGACGGTAATAGAGGAGATGGTATTGCCTTGCAAGTGGACAAACAGAATTTAACCGTAGTCTGAATTTGGACCTGGGCTGAGGCCCAAAAAGAAGAGGCAAAACCTCAGAAATCTTTCAGGGCCCATCAGTACTTATCTGGTGTTAAGAAAAAAGGTTACGGGCAATATTGTAATGTTATGACAATAGAGGAAAAACCCTAGATAGTTAATCGTGTATAAGTAACACAAAAAAGAGAGGTGTCAGCCCTGTTGTTACCTGGAGCTGCCAAAATGTCGAAGCGAGGTCAGCCTCTCTCCGTTCTCTCTTTATGCTTAATTTAATTTTCATTCATTACTATTTGCTTCATCAAGTTTGAATTTCCATTTCATTCATTCCTATTTGCTTCGTCAAGTTTGAATTTCCATTTCATTTTATGACGAGAAAATACTAGGAAGCTGAGTGGCTTAGATCTCTTGCTGTTTTGTCGACTGGTTTAGAATAATATATATTATGGTAATTGATTTATTAGTGTGTTTTCTCAAGGTTCTGTTTGGTCGTTGAGAAAGTTAGCTGCCTGCTTAACTAATAGTTTCTTAATTTTGCAGTGTAGTCCAGTTTTCGTAGCCAAACATATAGTAGAGAAAAATATTTTATTTGATTTCACTGTTTCTATAAGCTACTTATAATATGAATAATCTATTGGAGTTTATTTTAGTTCGTATCAGAACGTTTAAATTTTAAAAGAATTAAATGAGGGTTAATAATTTGAGTCATCCTTGATTATCTGTTGGTTTCATGGGATAAAGATTTCTTTGTTAGAGATCAAGAAAAAAAATGAAATCTATGTTTTTGTCCTATCTTAGAGTTGCTTATTTGTGCCTGATGTGTAATAATATTATCATGATTTCTGCTTGATATGTTAATAACATTATCATTGGTTACCTAATGTAATTTGGGAAGACACGCTTGATAGCAGAATAATATTTTATGGAATTATTCCTTTTGTCTACAGGACGCGGAGGGTCGGCAGGAAACAAGTTCAGAATGTCACTGGGTTTGCCAGTGGCAGCAACTGTGAACTGTGCTGATAACACTGGTGCAAAGAACCTTTACATCATCTCAGTTAAGGGAATCAAAGGTCGTCTCAATCGATTGCCATCTGCTTGTGTTGGAGACATGGTGATGGCCACTGTTAAGAAGGGGAAGCCGGATCTTAGGAAGAAGGTGATGCCTGCTGTCATTGTAAGGCAGCGCAAACCATGGCGCAGAAAGGATGGTGTCTACATGTATTTCGAAGGTAGTTATTATTTTTTCATTGTGTTGTTTTTGTTTGTGGTTTGCTTTCGATGTTTGTTATTTAGGGTTAAATTATTATATTTCCTTATTCCATGCATTGTTCTAATCTGTAAATATAAAATTTTTATTTTTTAAATGTGGTATTTGTAGTGTTTTTTATCCTTTTTGTTAATCTTCATTCGTCTTCTTTTGATGTCTTGTTAGTTTAGCCCTTTGTCTGAAACAGTAGAACCTTTGGGTATATCCCCGGCCATCTTTCTTCTGAAACATTGGTTTTGTATTGTTGGTGTTTTGTAATATTGATTACAAAGCATAGGTAATAGCTACAGGATTTGTGATAACTAAACTAAGCAAATAGGTGTTGCTGGTAAAGCTGTGCCTTGATGGTTGCATATCTCACACCATTTGTGGGATTGTGCGTACTATGTTTGTATCCTTCCTGAGCCCAGCTATATTGTTTTAATGGTCGAATATTATATCTAGTGGAATCTCTTCCATATGTGGTCTTGCTTTTAGCAGTACGATATGAATTTCCACATTTCATTTTTGCCTTCTTTGTATTTAAAACAATTTCCAATGATTTGGAATATTTTGAAGGTGTATTATTGGTCAGGTTGCTGGTGATGTGGTGTTGAGGATTTCTTTTCTTAAGGTTTCTCTACACCTCCCATACCCAGCAAGATTGAAATAATCAACCTTACCCCATTCCTGGATGGTATAGGTTATCTTCCCTGTCAAGGTTGGTATACTTGAAAATTTGGAGGCTGATCCCTATCATGTTTTTTTGCACAAGAGCATGTTATTCTGTTAAAACTTTTGAGAAATGTGCGTTATTGATTTGTGCTATTCATGTGTATCACCATTAATTAGTCAGGTATCCACCACAACTTCCAATGGTTGATCCTGTTATGAGTCTGGAAAATTGACTGTCTGTCATTGAGGTGATACTTTTTGAATTTATTTCTGCTCCATTTGGGGTCGTATTTTTCTGATGTAAGATATGTTCATCGTTTATGATTTGTTAATTGCAAATGCTCTGATTGTCTGTTCAAGCAAAGTTGTGGCACTCTTTTTGAATTCATTGCTTGCTTGTCTATTCTCAGATTGGTTACCTACGAAAGCCTTGATTACCGTTTGCTTTAGATGAATCCCATGATTTTGAAGACAATGATTACTGTTTTCCTTTTTTGTTTTCTATATCAATTTTATGGAAGGATATGCTTATATTCTGTCTAAGTTTCTGATGAGTTTTTTTGCTTTTTGCAGATAATGCTGGTGTTATTGTGAATCCAAAAGGAGAGATGAAGGGTATTGCCATTATGCACACTTTAAAATCATGTCTCTATTTATGATTTGGTTGCAACCTCTGTTTCTATTAAATGATATTTATTGATTCCTGTATTGGGTTCTGTTGTTTTAGGCTCTGCCATCACTGGTCCCATTGGTAAGGAGTGTGCTGATCTGTGGCCAAGAATTGCAAGTGCTGCCAATGCTATTGTTTAAGAGCTATAACTCCTATCTTTTGTTATTCTGTGTCGGACAAGTATTTTCAAGTCTTACAGTAGTGTAAAGCTGTTTTGAAAACTTAATTAGATTTTGTTATTTGAGTTATGGATATGTTATGAAAGCTTGAGAGTTTTGTTCCTTGGAATCACTTTGATATTTTTGTTATTTTTGAATTTGGATTGCAATGAAAGCTTGTTAGGATGTGGTTGCGATTTATTTTCAAATAATCTAAGTTATCAGTGGCATCTGTGATGGAATGCAGTGGCAACCGACAAGTGTCGGTGTACCTCTTGCAGTTGTTGGCCTTGGAACTGCATAGATTATTTTTATGTTGTTTTTGCCCCAGTGATTTTGTAAGCCTTTCATTAAACGTGAAAATTGAGTAAACTTATCTTTGTTGTAAGTAGTAATGATGTTGAGACAATGGTAAAGACGGCAAAGATTAAGAGCTTTTTAATTTTGGAAACTTTGAAATTATGTGACTGACTAGTTATTATACTGAAAAGCTACTGTAACTCGTTCAATTTTTCCAAACCAATTTACTATACTTGATCCTTCTGTTGTGTTCATGTTGGATCTTTGTAATTATAACTGTTTCGATCCTTTAACCAGCAGCCATTAGACTGAGAAGTTCACTAATGATCCCGGTTAAAGCTGAATCCTGGCCACTTCAAGTGATTGTGAGGACAATAATTGACGTACCGGCTGTGCGTAATGCGGCACTCTCTAGATCATTTGCGCACAAATATTATTGTACTTTTGGAAATAAAATTTTTTAAATATTTATTTTAAATATATATTAAGACATAAATTTGCAATACAAAATATCATTTAATAGTGGAACTTAACAAGTATATTAGCCATGAAGTTGCATATAATAAAAAACTAAAAATTTGAAAAAATGAATTACTTTGTTTAATTATTTTATATTAATTTATATATATCATACATTAATCTAGCCTTATTACCCTCAATTATTCTGTCACAGTAAATTTCACACAAAGAAGAATGAAAATCATTTACTTAAAAATAAATATGGCTCAAAGAAACAGATAGAAATACATTTCCATTAACATTATGTCTAACAAAACTCATACAAGTAAATGAAATGCTCTATAAAAAGCACTTTCTTATCTTCTTTTTTTCAACAGAAAAATTGTATTTCTCTGAAAAGCACTCTATGCTATACTCAGTTTTAAGTCAGGCCTTCACAAAAGAGCTTTCGACAATGTCGAAAGCACTTCCAAACATATTTAAAACTCACTGCTTCGAAGCTTGGAGATGAAGTCATTCACAAGATCTTGAGTGCCTGGCATATTTTCAACCTAATAATGTGCGAAAACTAATTACAAAAATCCATTAAAAGGATCAATGACTTCGTTAAAAATAAATCGAAAACCATTCTATGAATAATAAGATTATGAAAAAAAAACAACAACATAAAACAAGTTTCAGAGCTTACATTAACAAAGCTCTGATTCTACAAATTGCACCGATAAAATTGAAGAGCCAAACAAAAATTAAATTAAAAAAAAAGAAACGAAATGAAAGGGAAAGAAGTAAATTAATCAAAGATTGAAAAAAGAAGAGTGTCGTTTTTTTCCTTATAATATCATTTCAAAATTGTTTTTATCGTTTAAGGAAGTAATTAAACTATCGTTAAGTATATAGTAAAAAATATGTAATAATTTCTAAAAATAAATCAAAATTATCTCGTTGCTTTATTTTTCAAATATGGTACACGTGTCATCTAAAATATTTTATAATTAAGAATGCTTTATTTCTTTTTAGGTGTGATTTAAAATTAGATCCAAGCCGGATATAGGTTGATTGGGATTCAGGTGAAAAGGTTGATTCACTTTAATATTCAGATTTTGCCGTGCGGATTTTTGGCATTCCAATAATGATTTGATAACGAAGCGTGATTTCATTAGCAAATTTGAAGTTTCAAATCCAAAATTCTGTAGATTTTGTCTAATTGTTTTCATAACATTTAAAATATGATGCTTAAAAACCAAACAAAATCCGAAAATGCAGACATTCTTTTGCCTCGCGAAAACACGGTAAAGGCCCTTCGATCGTCCCAGGAGTAGACATTGGCGCCTTTGGCTTTGGTTAACACCGTGATTGTCTCCAGGTTGGGGAGCCTATGGAACGCTATCGATTCAGAAAGCGATGATAGGAGCTCCCTAGAAACTAAGGCCTCCATTGACAAAATAGGTTTTTTGGATAATCCGGAGATGCTTCTTCCAATTTCATAAGGTTCCTTGCGCAGTGCGTGCTAATCTGACGGTGGATACTGGTTGGATTCGGAGGATTCTGGCCCGTAGATTTCGAGAGAACCATCGGAGCAGCCAAGGAGGAGCTTTGAGAGAATCCATGCTCTGGTTCTTGAAGAAGCAGAGCACGAAAGAGAGATAAGAGAAAGATTGTTCTGGTTCTGTACGGGGAAAAGTGTGAGGCTGAAATTTTATCGAAGATTTCAATGATTGTCTACATATTTTCATTCATAATTTATTTATCTTTTCAGGTAGAGCGTGCCTCTTCACCGGAAAGAAGTCAAAAAAGATGAACAAAGTTTCCTTCTCGAACCACAACACAAGGAAGCGACAGTTTGTTAACCCACTGTAAAAGAAGGTTTGGTGGGAGGCTGGCAAGCGTTATGACAAGTTGCGTTGGTCAACCAAGGCGTTAAAAACAATTGAGCAAAATAGATTGGATGCTGTACTAAGAAGGCTAGCATAGATCTTCGCTAGGAATGATAGACAGTCTGGCTATTTTACCTTCAACTGTTGGAAAGCTTGTAGCTTCCTTTCCCCCTAGCTTTTGCTTTTCTGTATCATTTTTTTGCTTGCTCTGTTGAATTCTTCGAAGTTCCTATTAAATGAGAAAGCGCACAGGTTTTGTGAGTTCAGTTTTGTTGTTATCATGGGCCTTCACGTCCATGGTTCTACCAGCATAAGATCATATGAACATTCTTTTGGCAAGGTTTCAATCTTTTTTTGGTCCACCAAATCTAGATTGTGAATGAAGGCAAATTTTGAAATACAAAAGAACAATTTGCTGATATGATTTACTTTGTAGTTCTTGATTTGAAAGTATTAGCATTTTAAATAAAATTTCTTTCTACTAACTTTATAATGTAGTACCACTTTTTTCTCTTCTGAGCTTAAGTTCCGATATGTATTGTTTCAGTTTTCTATCGATTGAAATGAGTATAAAGGTATCCCTGGTTTTCGGCCAAGCCGAAGTAGTGAGCTCATTGCTGACTAGGTGGCGGTTGGTGTAAGCCTTTGTGGTATGATACACCATTGGAGTGGCAGGTTAAGATGCACAATATTGTCCAGAAAATTGGCAAATATTGAACAGGCTCAAGATGTGAAACTTCTATGCAGGAATTTAATAGGATAAGAAACAAAATCCTATTTTTTAATCGATTGATATAAAATGATATGATTTCCCCACATCAGTATACATGATAAAAAACTGAGTTACTCTGCTTTGGGTCCAAACTGTTTGCCACCCATAAACAACAGAGATAAAACCGAAGTTAAGTCCAATATAAAATCTATCTGACGTCTTTAGTCAACAGAAAAAAGGAAAAGAAAAACAATGCTCATCAATTTCTTTTAGTTTGCTTCTTCAAAGTAGTCGGTTTTGTTGAGTGGAATCCCGCGTAATGTGTAGTCTTGATCCAGTTAGTTTAGCAATTGTCAATACCCAACACTGTGCGTACTAGCACCTTCTCGAGCTACGCCCTCAAGGTAGAAAAAATAAAATCTCTGTCAAGCTGAACCTTAATGCATTACATGCAGTTCGTTAAATCAAAAGAATTTTCAATTCATATAATAAAGTAATTAATCCAAACAAACCATTATTTGAGTAAGCAAACTCACTTTCAAGAAGGAGATTACTGTTGCAGAGTCAAATCATCAGAAGAGTAATAATCAGCAATGAGTCGAAAAAATATATGAGGGGCAACCATGTTCATCCCCACAGGTGCTATGACGCCACCGTTGGCCATCACAATATGAACACCGATTACAACGTTTAGATGATGTTTCGAGTTCAAGTAATTAACTGCATAAATGACAGGAAGACAATAGCAGCCAGGGGTGGTAGTTACCATGTTCAGTTGAGAAATAATCACAAAAACTGCTGAATCGGTGATCACTGTAGTTCTTATACCTCGTTTAGCCAATTCTTTTGATAGAACGTGCCCCTCAAACCTAGTTAATGACAGAGGAGCAATGAACTACTGAAAGCAAGGAGAAGAGAGTTTTACCCAAGCTAGAAAAAGCAGATACTTCAGTTAGCATCATCACCATACTTGGGAGCGCCCTCAGCAATGAAAACAATGAGAGATATCTTTTTCTCCTCGGCAGCACACAAAATTTCCCTAGCGAATTTTGAATGAACTACAAGGTAGTAGCACCTCACTGCAAGATATACATAACTAGTCAAAAATACTGAAACGAAGAGCAATGTTAATAGCTAGTACATGGCCAGAGGGCAACATATTTACAGAACAAACAATGAATTATCATGCTTCTTTGTTCTTTGATAGGAGCATTTAATAGTGTACAATTGGAATAGTAATTTTAGGCTAATAACAAAGTTGTGGTATATCTTAATGATGTTTATAATTATGGAAATAACAGAACAGTTCACTGCATGTCCTAATTGGTTTAGATTGCATTGATATTCAGTGACTCCAATTGATCTGTTGGTGTGTGCTATGAGCATGCATCCAGTAGTAATTTTAATCTGCAAGATCACTATTCATAAGTTCGGTTGCCTCAAAATTCAGGCTTGATAAAAAAAATTTGGTATTGAACTTAAATCATAAGATGATACTGAATGTTAATAAAAAATCCTTCTAATGAATAAGCTCCACAGCCTGTTCAGCAATCTGTTCATGGCAAGTATCTGTACCTTCAATGAGCTAATTAACTGCCTTTATTACATCAGACTTTAATTGCTTTGCACTTTTATCAGCTGCTGCGCAGAAGATAACATTTCAATATTAAAACAAAAACCAGATTAGACTCCTTTTATAACAGAACTACCGGGCAAAATCAAATTCATGAATCCACTTATATAAAACAAATGAATGTCGCAACCCTGCCTGTGAGCATAAAGCCAGCAAGCTATCAATTTACCAAGCGAAAAAATAAATAAGTAAAAGAATCATTACTGTAATATATATAGATTAAACGACTGTAATAGCTTACATTTGCCTTTTCCTTCAAAACGATACTCCGAAGCAGAAGTCTGGCAGGCTGGTGCTGGGTCAGGTGACCAGCCAAGAAAAGTACGCAACAAAGGTGGCTGCAACAAGCATCCACTAGCAATAGAAGATAATTAATTTATATACGTATATACTAATTAAATAATATTCATTTTAATTTCATTAATTTAATTAAACATATTTAACAAATAAGATTAAAAAATAATTTTTATAAAATAAACACAAAGTGTTTTTATATTTCATAATAAATTACTTAAATATTTATTATGGCTTCTCATTTAAAAGGTGTTCAAAAATCAGATACATAAATCATTATGCAAATAGAGTAAAGAGCGTCGTCCTACATGCACTTGAAAGTTATTTAATGTAAAATATCAAATATATATAAGAATTATTAGAATTTTCTTTTTGTTGACTTAGACTATTATAATTAATTATATATGTAATTTTAGCAAATTATTAATTTATGATATGAGTTAAACCGCAAGCTATATAAAGCTTTTAAAAAGAATATTATTTTATTAATTTATTTAAATTATTAATTTAGCATATTAGCTACTGTAAAAAATTATTATATAATAGAGGTTATTAATTTATGGAGGTTATACTTATTTATATAGTTATTATACATTATCACAATACTTTAATTAAAATTTACTGAACACTCATATTCTATTTTTAATATACACAATATTTTTAACAGTATAATTTACTAGACACTCGACTACTTTTTCTAATAGATAATTGTTTTATCAGTGTCATAACAATAATTTATTTCATAAGTAGCAGCAAATCCCAAATTGACCCTAAATTAAAGCGATCTCATTGAATTATTTATTATTATTATTATTATTTTTTTCAGTTTTAGCCAAATATATTATATATTAAATGTTTAATATTATAAATTATAGGTAAATTTAGATTCTCATTTTATCTTATTTTTTTTTAATCTTTTAACAAAATTATATTACGGGTCATTTAAAATATTGTACAATATAATAGGAATTGAGTGCAAAGAGTGGTAGAATAAAAGTTTTTGTTTTCATT
Source organism: Trichilia hirta (assembly GCA_035221805.1). NCBI lineage: Eukaryota > Viridiplantae > Streptophyta > Magnoliopsida > Sapindales > Meliaceae > Trichilia > Trichilia hirta. Next base: position 7,275,097 of record JAWDEX010000010.1, on the reverse strand, counting down.
TTGGATTCACAATTGTTATTTTACTAAGAAAGCTACTATATTTGTTTTAATAATTTGATTAAGAAAATTATAAGTAAAGAAATCTTAATTTCATCAAAAAGATTAGGAAATCAAATTTATTATATTTTGTTATTCTTTAAATTAAATATTATCAATTTAAATTTGTAATCAGTAAAATTCTAAAAGTTAATTAATATAAAACTTTTTTATAAATATGTTGATCATTAATAAAATAAAGGTGGATTGGATTTGATTAAATTAACCCCCTTTTTTTCCTAAACAGACAGAGGTCCATTAATTCAAATTATATGATATTATTCTATAATTATCATACATTATTAATTTTTATAATTATAATTATAATATTAATTTTTTATTCGTTTAATATATGAATTTTTTTTTTTTTTTTTTTTTAAACTTCCAAACACACTTGAATACAACCCAAAATGTGCAAATTTGTAACACAACTACATTTTCCTTCAATGATCACAATCTAATCCATGCGTTAAGATTTGAGAAGACGATTAAAAGTTAACACTAAGGGACTCGCACAAATAAAATTTCCCCTGCAACTTCATTTCTCAAACTGAATTCCAAATCCTATGAAGCTTGCATGGATATCCAATAAATAATTTACATTCACACGTGGCCTTGCACTGATCAAATAACACCAAATGTACGTTGGTCATCGAAATGGTTCAACTGGTGCAGATTCTTCAAGTAGAGCAGCAGCCTCAAAACATTCGACAACTTCTAGAATGGATGCTCCAGGATCGGCCTTGTAAACCAGCCCAAGGTTGTACCAGGCAGTGGGGTTTGTTCGGTCAAGGCGAAGTGCATCAGTGAGAAAACTTCGTACAGTCACCATTGATTCATCCCCAATGTGTCTGAGGACACAGGCAACGGATATTAAGCTTGACACATGGGTTGGATCGGCATCTAATGCTTTCCTGAATGATGCCAGAGCTTCTTGGAGAAGACCTTTTGCTTCATAGAGTAAACCTTACAAGTTTCAAATGTATTAATTCATGATCAAATTCAAACAGGAGAAAGAAATAACAAA
>JAWDEX010000010.1:7234153-7259259 GCA_035221805.1 Trichilia hirta | reverse complement strand
GTAAGTAATTACAACTATTCATTTAATTTTTGTATGAAAATTTAAAATAATGTATATTATAGTTAATGCATATGATATAATATGTTTTTTGGTTCAGTTAATAGTTTTATTTCATATATGATATAGTTGCACAAAATATGATTGAATATGTTTTGAGATGTTTACTTTTAAAATGTGCAGATGTTACGATGAATCTAAGAAGGAACTAAAAGTTAGAAATTAAATTTTCATTTTTTATAATTTTCAACTATAACTCACCATTTCAATCATCAAATATTTGCTATCGTTGGTATTATTAAATTCATTTTATTCCTTGTGAATTCTCTAATTCCTAACTGCGTAGTGCATTTACAATGGCCTGTACGAACATTCTAGCAGCATTACTAATTTGCATTTTAAATGTTTTGGACTTATTTAGATGCCGTAATCTTTGTCAATCAATCACCTACGGTTATCTTTGTCAGTCACCTAGTGCAACAAAGTTAGATGCAGGAGAGAGAGAGAATTTTTTAAACTAAATATTAACATACTAATGTAATATGAATATTAATCTTATACATTAAATATTAATATAAAAATATATATGCTTTATGAAAAAATAATATTATCCATCATTTTTTTTTTTTTACTTCTAAAATAATCACCAAAGAACCAAAACAACTTTAAGTCAATATAATAAAATTTTCAATAACTAAAAAACTTATTGCTAGATAATGAAATAAATAATATTTTATTCCTTAAACGTCATTTATAATATATTTTAAATTAAAGTGTACTCAGAAAAAAGATTAATTTCTTAGAATGGCAGCATTTACAACATAATTTAAAATAAGTTAATGTATTGTAATATTTGACTTCTAATAATATATTAATAAAATTAATACTTGAAGTCAATTTTTAAATTATATTTATTTCTATCTATAATTAGTATATATGTATTGAATGTCAATTTTGATATTTTATTATATCACATAATATAAAAATATTTCTTACAGATGCCTAGTGTCATACTGTGATATCAAAATATTTCTTTAATCAATCAACGAAACAATTAATAATAATGCAGTTCAAAATTTTTTTTAAGCAATTGAAAATTGAATAAAAACAATGGTTGCTAGTTTGTTTCATTTCTTTTATTGATAATAAAAACTCTGCAAAAATATTATTTTTTCAATCCTATTTTTTATTATTTAATTTTCTAAATCTTTTAGTAAAGGAAACCAATCACTATTTTAAATTAACAAAATTTATATTTCAAATAATGTGTATGTACTAATTTAGTTCATATTATACTATATATATTTAATTTGTTTAATACATCAGTTGGATATGATATGATTAGACATGATATGGTTACATATTATGTGATTATCTTATTTTTGAAATATGCAGTTGTAATACTAAAAAACAACGAGAAGGTAGTTGAAGTCAAACATTACATTGCCATCTTTAAAAAATCAAATTAAGCGTGGAAGTAACAACTATTTTGTACAAATTTTAAGTCACGATTTTCGAATATTTTTCTATGTTATATTGATGTATTACATGGCTTTTGTTCTCGACTAGTGTATATAATGTCTAACTTACTAATTTCCACTTGAAAATGTTTTGGACCGATATGGATTGCAATAAAATAACAAGTAACACAACCAAATTTAGAATTGGGTAGTTAATATCTAAGTTCAAAATTAAAAAAGTACATGCTCATGTCATTTCACAAATTATAATCTCAACTATAAAATACTAATGCAAACGGGGAATTTTCTAACATATCTTCAAACCTAATATGTAAGGTTAGTGATAACCGACAAATCTTAGAGAACTAAATGGAAAAAAACTGAAAACATATTGAAGGGAGTCAAGAATTCAAATAAGCTATCCCAACCATTATTTTGTAGCTTCTCTACTTTGCATAAGGCATTATCCCTCATATCTTCCATACATTGGAGCCTTCTGTGCATAAATAGTGTGAGAACTCAATCACACGATCCATTAGTTATGGACATATAGAGAGAAAAGAGTTAAAATAAGCTAACTTTGCATGTTAAGTTGCACGGCCATTTCCAAACATCCTCACCGCTAATAAACCAATGTTGGTTGCATTAAGAGTTGCAACTAGTAACCTCTTGGCATCTTAATAATTGAAATAGAAAAATGATCTTAATGTCTTGTGAGATTGATAAATTAAGGAAAATAAAATAGTAAAAATAAATAATTTCTGAAAATTAATTATCATTCTATAAAAAAACATATTATATCAGTATTCTGTTCGTCCATCTACATAATTGAACTGTAGTAATGTAATGGAAATCATTATTCATATGCTAGTGAGATTAAACAAGCATTCATGTTATTTATGCTATATAAGCATCAAATGTGAATCATGCAAGATAAAAAAGAATCTACCTGCACGATTGATAATATTTAATCAAATGATATTTTATACTATTTGTTTAAATACTTAAAAATACTTGAATGTACCCGAACATACCCTTTACTACATTAAATGCTATAATTCATTTTAGGCTAGATGTCATATCTATTTTCGCAAAAACAATCCAGGTCAATTTGATGATCAGTTAAGACAAAGCAAAGAAAATTATTTAAAGAATAAAAGTAATACCAGACAGATAAAATCAATTATTGTAATAAACAGTCTATTTTATTAATGAAATGAAAACTAATAGATATGCATGACAAAGAACAGTAATCTTTAGTAGACAATGTCCAAGCAATTAGACCATTGGTGCACCACATTTTGTTCCCATTTAGAATATAACCCTTATCTATTTGAGCAACTTTATATTTGGTGCTAACAATATCAAAGCCAATTGCACAGAGCACAGAGACATTAGCTAGATTGCTTGATAAAAAACTAGACTGGCCTGAAAGAAATTTGAGCATATTACTATTGAGTTCATTAATGGCAAGAGCTCGAACATACTTTTAATTCTAGAACTTATTCTTTATCCTATAAATTAGTGGTTTATATTGATGGTCAACTTCTGTTGCGATAATATTTCAAAAATATATTAGAGGTTAACTAAAATAGTAAAACATATAAGCTTCATTTTATAACTGATACATCATGTAGTAGTATACTACAAGTGAAAACAAAAACACACAAGCATATACTCATATGGTACAAGTATCTCCTAAACAGAACTACAAAGCCCAAAAAAATATCTCAAAAGTCACAATATAATTTGACAGGATTCATGCACTAAAAATTATATGGGCTAACTCTAGCAATAAAAATTACCACAACAAGCTTGAAATCAAATCCTGATCTCTTTGTATCTTTTCCATAAGTATAATAAACTAAACATACGCCTTTTGGATAAGCTTTATCAACATATTTAAGAATTTCTGCTTCTACAACAGGCTTGCAACCAAAAAAGGACATGTCTTCTGCTTAAACCCAACAGTTCAAGTTTTTTCACAACATTAACTTCGAGATAATCCTACTGCGAAGCTAGCAGACAATAATCAAATTCGGAGAGTTATAAACACAAAAACAACAATATATTTTATTAAAATATATAATGCAACATATTGATGAAATATCTAATGCAATAAATTAAATATAGGTATTTCATTAAAAAGCATATACAGCTCGATAAGGAGCACTATATCATATACAAAGTAACATTCAATATATTTTATTATGATTATAAGTAACACTATACCAACACAGTCACATTTTTTGCCTTCGAACAACTATACAATTCATTTTTTACATTATAATACCTTAGATGAAAACAAAAGATTATCAAATGATAACTAAGTCCATTTGGCAATGACAGTTTAAATAAGTCCACTCATGAGACCAAAAGCATCATCATACAATTGAAAGAACATAAATGGAATCTGCTAATAATAGCATCACTTGATTTCTTGCAAAGAATCTTGAGAAATAAATAAATGGTAGCAACTAAAAGAGGTCTTTAACTTAATACCAGTAAATTGTTTTATTTTGAAACTAGCGGCAATTATATGAACAATCTAAGCAAGTTTGGCTTTAATGACTGAACGGTCACTATTATCATCTATCTACCCCCTTGTTTTTCCTTATACACGTCAATTAAAAGATAATGATTGAGTTTATACTTCATTTTGGAAAAGCTTTAAATCTATATGATGAATGACTATATCATATATGACAGCAAAATAGGCTGTATTATGTTTATTATACACCAACCACTACTTTCATACTGCAATAAGAAAAAGGTAATCAAAATACCATAACTATTTAGCAATAGAAATGAAAAGATAAAGGAAAAAAATATGTGACTGCACAATACACCGATAATTAAGTGGTACAAAACTGTTACAACGAAAAAAAGAGTCAGACTAAACTACTATAATGAAGCCGTACAAAATTATAACAAAACTAGAACAAAAAAAAAACATAAGAAAACAATCACACTAATAAATCGTTACTACTATAATAAATTCAAAAATCAATTTATTAATTCAAGAATTAAAGTATTAAAGAATGTACGAGGAAAAAATTATACCATACCTACTACAAAGTGCAAGCATTCTAAACTTGACGCCCTAACCACAACTCAACAACCTTCTTAATCTTGAAAAAAGATCCATAGTTGGAATTAAAATAAAAGAAAAAATATAATCTCAGATAATTCATGAACATGCAAATAAATATTTCACAACCTCTCAAGCTAGGATGCTAATGTGAAATATTATTTCTTACTAGTGTGGTTATAAATAGGGTATTCAAGTTAGGTAAATCACTGCGTTAAGCATAAAAATTGACTTCTCCCATCAACGTAGAAAGTAGAATGCATAATAGAGCTAGGGCTATATATATCTCATTAATAAAAAATGCAGTTAAAGAAGGATCGTAGACACTAATGTTACAACCAACAAAATTCACCATTCATACAACTTAATGCATACCCTGTACATTTCAAGAGACGAATAATTGTTTGACAGACGACTAATGTCTATATAATCCTTGTCTCCTACTATGAACATATGAAATTATATCAAAATTAGGATAAAATATAAGATTCTTCAACTCGCTCTTCTTGTATCCATCCCAGGCAGCCTTGAGAAGAAGTTATATTTAATCATAATATCAATAACAAATAATAAAATCTGAAGTTGTTATCATTAATGCATATATAATTGAATAGTTTAAAGAATTCAAATTTTTACACATAATATGGTATCCATTAATATCCAATCTTATGACACAGTACTTAGAAATATTTGTTATCAATGCACTAATAAATAAATATACTCATTGATATACTATACATAAAAGGATGAACAAATGTTATATTAATAATTAAAAACCAAAAAAATCACTTCAGAATATGTAAGTATGCTTACTTTACTTTTAAGCTATATAAGTTGATGACTAACTATTCTTAACTATCTAAGGTTGATTCGAAAATACTTTGATTCGATTTTATTATTCTCATTGCATATTTACTCGATGAATTGATTAAACAATACATCAAAAATGAGACATAATGAAGCAATCTCATAGATGGATGAATAATCACCTCTAAGCCTACCTATGAACCATAATTTTGGTCATTTAATCTTCAGTGGCTGTGTCATATAAGGTGTCTTTACATGACAACTTCTTTTGACCCTATCGAACTGACTCCTTATGCGCTTCCTAGCAACTGTTTTATGATCAAGGACCTGACAGCCAAAATATAAAAGTGTTAACGATTATTTTTGTAATATATAAGCATTTAATATTAGTATGGACTTATACATTATTACTTATAGAATCAACAGTCTCAACCACATTCTTATGGTCATTGAGTGTCTTTCGACATCTCTCACTACTTACAATACAAAAGATATATTAAATAAGATATCATATATGTTCCATATAAGAAATAAGAAATTAATGTAATAGACAATCAAATTTAAAATGTATAATGTTTACAAAAATATATAACTTAAAAAAAAAAAATTAACGTGATTATACATCATGGGTATGGTATCAACATTCTTGAGCTAGAGTTGCTAGAAATTTTAAACTTTAATTTTCCAAGTAACATTCAATAAGACGCAAGATTTGAAAAATATGATATTAACCTCTAGTAAGTATCAATAATACAAATAATATTATCAATAATTTGTATAAAATTATATGTCTTCAAGTATAGTATCAATATTATGAGGCACATTATGCTCAGTACTGTCAACCTGCAATGAAAAAATAATATAGGATAAAAACTATTATTATTAATAATGTATAAAGTTTATAAATTGCATATACCTGTGCTTTCTCAGTCATAGCATTAGCAGTTAAGCACTTAGCCTATCGACCATCAGTTTTAAGAGTAGTATTAACAGTCGTAAATGCATACATCCAACTGCAAACATCTATTATAAAATTAGACAAAATTTGTGATTTTCCAATTTAGAATTGTTGCACTTTATTAAGCTGGGCTCTCAACAACTACATTTTCTCATAATATTCCTATAATCATATCTTATTCTAGAGACATAAAAGTCATCATCATGGGGAGAGAGTGGCAACTCATTATAGGAGGTAGAAAGAGACAAAGATCAATAAGGTAGTGGGTTGTGATGTAAAGATTAATTTAGGGATGGATAATGGTCAGGAGATAAAGATGGAGAAGTAGACATAGATCGATAAGTTAGTGGATTGCGATGCAAAGATTAATCTAGAGATGAATGATAGTGAGAAGATGGGGGTCGACCATGGTATGTCTTCTATGAATTGAAAATGAACAACCAGTTTAACAAACTATAATTTTAACCATTAAAGTACTGCAATATTTCGATTTAGGTAATTGTACATTATGTTAAGTGAGAACATATTAATACCATCTTAGTCCTACTGATGCGCGTAGTCCCAAGATGAAATTCATCATCAGTTTTCAGTGAACCACTGTACTCGCCTTTAGTAATACTATCAAATTAAAGTAGATGATTGTAAAAAGGCTATTGTAACTTCTCGGCCATAAGATTTAATTTTTTTTTTATGTATTTATCAAATTATAAAACAAATAACCATTTCAGTCATTATCAATATTATATGTGAATGAAATAAGTCAAAGAATGTTATCATATTTAAATTGAATATCTTTAATAATTGATCATTGCGGAGATTCTTCGATCTCGTTGCCAGTTAAGGATACGAGGAGTGCAAATGTGTGTTCATTCTATAATCATGTGACTAGCCTCTTCAAGTGTCTCATATACCCATATCTAGACAACATATACATAAATTTAGCTATAAAAATTAAGACAAATAAATAAAAAAAAATTGAAACAAATGAAGCCAAATTATAATATACTTGAAATGCGATAAGAAAATCCTGAACACTATATTTGTTTGTCTTTTGCTTCGTATTCAATGTAGCAATAGCTGACAACTGTTGATAATGATAAAACTATACTATCATCATCCAATTGAAGGACTTGTATGTATATTACCATATAATAGTGGCTCACGGGTATTGATTGAATGCCTTAAGATTATCAATAATCTTTAACAACCAAGTGTCACCGAGATGATGCCTAAACCTACCCAACAACAACCTATCCACCAAATAGCATAGGGATAACTTAACTATGTCTATATCATATACTGTGTTAAAGTTAAATACCGTATAAAGATAATCTGGCTTATGTAATTTAAACTCTCATTGATTGCTAAAATATTCAGTTAGCAATCTATCAGTGCCACCCTCAAAAGACGAATAAAATATAAAAAAGAGACCAGTGATGAGACCAAATTCATGTTGATAAAATTTATGTGTTGTGTTTTTAAATACGAATCACATCTCTTCGTTAGTGAATTCTATCACTATCTTATGAAGAAGCATATGATCAACTAGAGTGCTAGAAAATTGAAGATCTCGCACCTCTAAAAAGTAACCTAAATAAGTATTTTTAAATAATCTTTTTTGTTTTTTATTCATTTTGTTGCGAATGTCATTCACAACCTTCATTAGTGACAATGTAGTTACAATACCAAAAAAGTGGTCATGTTCGTATCTTTAAATTTTTAGAAGCCATCATTGATCCAATTAACACACAATAATATATAGACATAAGTCCTATATACACAAGATTAAACCAAATTTGAGATCTATTTCATATCCCTTTCCTGCAATACTAAGTTTCATAAATTAATTTAAATATATCTTTCAATAATTGTTCATATACATTTTTGAACGCTGCGCACTTTTGAAAAGAAGATAAACCTAAACTTTCAGACACACTCTTAATACAAACTTTTGAACACAAGCTAAATCTACACTTTCGGACATACTTTAATACACATTTTTGAAAATAAACTAAATCTACACTTTCGAACAAATTTTTACACGACATTTTTGAACACAATCAAACTCTACACTTTTGGACATATTAATAAACGACATTTTCAAACACAATCAAGTCTTACATTTTTGGACACATTTTTTAGGACACTTTTGAACACAAATAAAAGCTATAATTTATTACACAATTTTTAAAGGGCACTTTCAAACATAAATATAAGATATATTTTCAAACACATTTTAAAATTACACTTTCAAACAGAGTTTACAAACATGCTTTCGAACACATGTATACAAAACACTTTGAACAAAATTATTACATATACATTTGAACGTCGTACCAAAGTATAATTTCGAACAAAATATATTATAAGACTTTTATACGGTATTATAATAATTAACTTTTGACTATTATATAACTCAATATTTTTGAACACTAACAAATTATGACACTTTTAAATAATTAATAAATTTAGATTTTTACAGTTCGGTGACATATAAATTTAGATTACAAAATTAAATTAAGCTAAAAACACCTACAATACCATAAAATTAATTTATTTTATAGATTTATAACTTATAAAAACCTAATTTTACTATTTTTAAAATTAAAATTTTAAAATTTTAAATAAAATTAATCAAACTCACTAGTTTTGCATAGATCCAAGCCATGAGTCTTAATTTTTTTCTGTACCTGAAAGTTATGCAGCACCTGTCGCATAAAAAGAAAAGAATTAGAAATATAGAGATTTGAGTTCACAAAAAAGACGAAATGAAAGGAACATTTTCATATATTTTAAATTTAAGAGACAAATTTGTCTAAAAATTATTTAAATAATTAAGTTGGTTAATATTTTTTTAAGTTGGTTCTCGTGGTATAAATATTTAAAAATTTGATTATATTCATACTTTTTCTCTAAAAATGGCCTCTATTAGGCAAAAGGTAATGATTATATTAATCCATTAGAGTAGATTTTTTTTTTTTTTTTTATATAATTTCCGCCTCTCAAACTTTTTAAGTATAATTTAACCCTTATAAAATATAAATTTTGGTTTTATTCCCTTCACGTCACATGTTGTTGTCACTTGTCATCCATATGTATATAAATAAATTTAGAATAGTTATAATAATATAATATTATTATATTAAGTTATATATTTATGAAAATATAGAATATGTAATAATATATAATTTTATTATATTAATTTATATAAATAAATTGGATTTTTTAATAATGGACGTAGCCATATAGAGACTAAAAGGTCCACATGTGCCTTACAATATTTTAATTTTTTTTAAAAAAAATTGAATAATAATTTTTAAAATACACCTATAAATATAAAAAAATTCTCAAATAAATTTAAATTCTTATTTAAGTTTTTTAATTAAAATTCAAATATTAATACTCCCTGTTAATTTTTTTATTCAACTATTGCTTTCATTCTTTCTTATTTAGAATATATTTGTAATTGAGGTGATATTTTAATTCACAATTATTGTAAAACATTAACGGTTAAATTAAAGTTGGTGAGATTTGGTGAGTTTGTTAAAAACAAAGTATGAAGTAGAAGTAAAATAATATTTGATTATATAAATATAATTTTTGTAAATTTTTATTATAATATAAAATATGTAGTTCTAATACAATACTCCTATATCAATTTATAGAAAAAAATTATATTCTTACAGTTATTTATTCTAATATCTAAAGTCAAAAACAATTTTACAGAGGCATTAGGGTTAAATCAAGACAATTAGGTAAAAGACAAAACAAAAATAAAGAAAGGAAACAAGTGTTTTGAGAGCCGCCTTTGCAGTTGCGGCCGAAGTAGAAGAGGGAAAGAGACAAAGTTGAAAGCTGTTATTGTCCCTTTCTCTCTTTAATTTTAATAAAATAAATGAATTCGTGCTTCCACCACCATTTTCACTATCCACTATCATTAATAGTCCAACGTTCCTATTTTCAAAAGCCCGTTGGAGCCAAATCCATTTTTTAAATCTGTCTTTCACATTCTCATTATTTCTGTCCATTTTTCATTCTTATCATGAGCACACCCTAACCCAAAAACGGTTTTCTGTAACAAGGGTTTGTCTTAATGGGGTGTTTTCTGGGATGTTTTGGTTTTGCAGGGAAAAGAAGACGTCGAAAACCAGCTAATAAAGTGTTACCTGGAGATCACGTAAGTCTAATTTCCGAGTTCTTGATTTGTTTTAAGTTCAGTGCTATCATTTTCTTTCTCACATTGAACACTTCTTATGATTTTGTTTCAGAGACATGGGATTGGGATTTATGAACCTCTGGATTCATCAGTCTCTGTTAATCTTGATATTACAGAGAATCCAACAAGCTCAAATTCTAAGCTCAGGTTAGTTTTGTTTAGTTGTGTAAGTTATTTTTTAGTTTATGTGAAAATCATTTATTGTAGCTTTGAATGTTAATTGCAGTAATAAGATTAAAGAGAAATCGAGCAACAAAATCAGGAAGAAAGTAAGCTTTAATCTGAATGTTCAAACATATGAGCCACTAACAAACGATGAAACTACTTATCAATTATCGGAGAGTGATGAGGAGGAGACGAAGAAAAAGAATGGTGAAAACGTAACAAAAGGAAGCCCATCTACTCTCTGTGAAGGGGATTTAACCATGACCAAAATGAGCCCATTTCCCGTCAACCATAGATACCAAAATTGCGGAGACAGCTGTGATTATGAAGATGATTTGGCATTCATTGAAAGTGATTTGGAAGATGAGGATGAGGATGAGGACGAAGAATATGAAGATGATGATTATGATGAGAACGACTTTGATGGTCAAAGAATAAGCCAAAAATCAGTGGAATTACCCGAAAGATTGCCTTTAATTAATTTGGATGAGAACAAAATCAACAACCATATGCCACTTCTTGCTGCTTCAACCGAAGCAATCGAATCGAAAGGAAATGCTCGCGATAGGAGCCAATATTTAAATTCTGTGCTGAATCCTGTAGAGAATCTCACTCAGTGGAAAGCAGTCAAAGCAAGAACCGCAGCACCAAAGAACCCGAGGAAGGAGAACGTTATGCTACAGCAAGAACCAACGATACCCTTTGGTTTGAGAACAGGTTCCCATCTGTATCCTTTCAATTTAACACCAAATCACAGCCAGTCGAAGCCTCTACTGCAAGAGGTTGCAGTTGACGTCAGCCTTTCAAACTGGTTAGCTTCACCAAATTGTAACGAGTCCAAGGCTACAGACATCACCAATAGCGGCAGTATTTCTGTTGAGCACATTCTTCTAAAGAAAGGCATGTTTGACAGATCATGTTTACGGCAAAGCAATGAAGACAGACTAATTCTTGATATTGCCAAATTGAAGGCCTGATAAAAGGCATACTTTTGGTTCTCTCTGGGTGTCGATTGTTTTTGGCGTCTGTTTCTGATTCTTTGATTATTTTCTGAATGTATAAATAATTGTGATTTTTTTTGTTTCTCTTGATAATTTTGTGCAGCTGAGTGCTGAGAAAGTGGCTGTCTGTTTGTTGTTATGGCTTACTACTTGCCCCCAAAATTATATCATATTATATTATTCCTTGAAATTATTATTTCTGAAATGTTCTTTTTCTCCAGGATTCTCTGTTTCTTCTGATTATTTTTCAAGATTCGAAGCAGGAATAATTGTAACAGATTTATTTTCAAACTTACAGCTGATATTATCAGGAACTAAAAAGGCTGTCAGTCAATTCACCAACTCCAACAAATGATAGGATTAGATCTTCAGTGTTGTAACGTATAATTAACAAACGAAAACATAAAAATAAGCTAAAACATGAAATTTTAAACCTTTTATAATTCGTGAGTGACAAAATATTGTAATAAATGATCTTCAAAATTGTAAAACTTCCATAATGACTGCCACATTATTCAGGATGTCAATTTTTTTTTTATTTAACAATAATATAAGTGACAACTAATGTCTTACAGTTTGTAATGTTTTCTTAACTATTACGAGTTTCTACTTCAATCAGTTGAAGCAAAAAAAAAAAAAAGTAGAAAGTTAAATCACTCTAGAACAAAGAATGACAAAAACTGGATATTAAGATACCCATCAATTTCATTTTGATTGAATAAAAATAGAAATACAAACTAAATTTCCTATATATATGTTTGAATAATTTTCTGAAATACGTGATTCTACTCATTTTCTGGGTTAGGGAAGGCACATACCCCATCCAGTCCCTGTGCACCACTATAAATGAAAATAGTCTAGAGTACATCCACTATACCACGTTATCCGTTCTACGATGTTACTACACTTGTGATACTGCCTTGCATAGATTGTAACATCAACAAGTTTGGAAAAGGGCCACACCATTAACTTATCCAGCAAAAATCTCCTGATGGTTGGTTACTAAGATGATATCTACATTATCATACAGATACAAGAATCCGAATCCTCATCTTCATCGTCACTCACATCACTGCAGGTATAAAAAGGAGAGAAGGCAGTGAGAAATAAGACAGTAATCCAGAGATAAATAGATAAAAAGATCAGCATGCCTATGTGAATAAATTATTTCATATAGTTAACATCATTGCCATGCACAAACGCTTTCTTTTCCAAGTTGAACTAGTACAAAATGAACAAAGAATGGGATAATAATTATTTTTAACTTATTTCTAAGGGAAAAAGTTGTTCATTGAAGGGTTCAAAATTGTAGGTGAGTATATCAGTCTTTGTTTACTAATCATCTAAGAATTGCAATATTTTCTTCACAAACTTATCATAACAAGCCAAGAGAAAAGAAAATATAAAAATTGAAATAAAGGCAAAAATGCAAATTTGACAGGATTGTTTATCTATATTTCAATAAAGTGTCACCACTAGAAGCCATTCTCTTGATCCTTTTAGGGTATACTTTTAATTGTTGTTAATTTTGAAAAAGCAGGAGCTAAGTATTTGGGTAAATACCCACTTTCATTGAGCAGCTAATGTTTACATTACAAACCCCCCACTTGGCTCCTAATGTTATTTCACAGCATTGCAGGTAAAGTCACAAAACCATCCCCAAACATACACTTAGTATTCCACGCTGAGCATTTCCAAGCAAACAGCCCAGTCACCGCTTACTGCATCTCATTTAGAGTCAAACCGTCACTTTTTCCTTTCTTTGGAAAAACAGATAAATAAGACTTTTCTCTGGTAAAGGCGGGCATTGTCAGCTTGGATTGGCTTGAACTTCAATTTCAATCCGATCCAAATATGTCTATTTGAATTTACTTCGACTTGTAAACCAATCTACAAGTTTTTAAAACTGATCCAAACCAATCCAATTGTTGGTTTGGATTGGTTTGGATCGGATTCACTTAAAAGGATGACCATTGTCAGTTTGGATCGAATTTAGATCTAAATTTCAAACTGATCCAAATATATCGGTTTTAATTTAATCCAACCCAAAATTTTAGAACTGATCCAATTGTTGGCTTGGATTGATTTGGATGGGATCAGATGGGATCCGCCCACCCCTATTCTCTAGTTCTATTTCTCCCCTTTGCAAATGAGTAATCTTCTATTACAAAGAGCAGTTGGGAAAAACAATTAGGAAGAAATGAATCTCCTACTGAAGAAGCAAAACTCTAATAGTCAATTGCAGTAGATGACATCAAGCTAGAAAAAAAACATAGTCCTGAGGCGCAATAAGAATAAGATAATAATCATGAATCTTCATAGAGAAACCCTTTATCAAAACACTTCCTAAACCTTGTATATCTAGCAAGAATAAATATTCTCCCATGTGTTAATGAGAACTCTGGATATTTCATACTTAATAAATCAAACTACAAAATTCTAGTACCCCTGGAGCAAAGTAGAATTGATCAGATCCATAACAACTATTATATATCTGAATAAATGTTCCATGAAGTCAACTGTAATGATAACATAATTATTTTTTGTGGTTTATTAGTAATCATCCACAAGCTTAGAACACAATCAATGTAACTGACAATCCAGCCATTTTACTTTTCCATTTCCTTGAGCTACCTAACCATAACATAGCTGACCAAAATTAATCCACTGAAGATCGAAGGAGTATTAGTGTGAGGTGATGGCACTAAGCCGACTGATCCATTGGATTCACAGCAGCAAATTACGGGACACTTTCAAGAATAATACTCATATCAATCTATACCTTCCCCAAGGGTATAGCCTAGTTGCTTGGGCTCTTACCATGGAAGTAAGAGCTCAATCCTCTCATTGGCAAGCGAATTTCTTTAATTTCTATCTGTGTCTGAATTGCGTTCAGTGTGTCTGCTAACCTAGAAAAAAATCCATAGCAACTAGTCCTGCCTTCTATAGCTACTAAACCGACACTGCCATGACATTTCTGTTGACGGGAAATATCATCAACTCAAAACGGTCCAGCTCAAGTCATGTCACAACTACATGCACTTTAACCAAATCAGCAGTTGGATATTGACCAGTAAGTTGTATCGTGATAAAAAGGCAAGTGGTTCTCTACAGCCACTACACAAAATAGTACGGGAAAAGTAACGAAACCTGGATAATCACATATTCAAAGACATAACTTGCTCGATAAATTCCAATGATTTCATCTCAAGCTTGACTCAGCTACATCTTAATTTCACCTGCTTGTTCTTTCTTTCAGTAAGTTATTTATAGCTAGATTGAGGAAGCCTAATACCAATTTGATACCAGAAACTCAAAAGTCAAACAAGCTAGGCAAATGACACAACAACAACAAAAAAAAAAAAAAAAAATCCGAGCACCAGATCCGATAACATGATAAATAAAACCAAAATATTCCAATGTAAAGAGAACTAAACATCAAGGTTCTCAAACTTCAACAAAACCATACTTACATAACCAGAAAAATTCGACGTATATGTTACCTTGGTTCAAATTCTAACACCTCCACAAGCTTGTTCCCATTCTTATCATTCCACTGCACCTTTCGCTGTGTTTCATTGGATTTCCTTGACATTCCACCTCTCCTAGGAGGCAACAAAGACTTTGACTCGCTATACTCTTCTGCATTAGTTGGATTCTCAACATTTTCAGAATCTCTAGCAACTAAAGGCATTTTTTTGCAACCATTAACATCCTTAACATCTACAAGAACCGTCTCCATAGACAATGACATGCAACTTATATGGAGCAAAAAGTCTTAACCACAATTTATGAATCAATCAATCAATCAACTTCGAAGATAACTGATTGAAAAATTAATACTTAATAGAAAATATAGGGACTTTTTCTTATTTAACTAAAATCCCTTTTACTAGTTAACTTCAAATCACGGATTCATAAATCCTAAAGTTGAAATTTTCCACCAACCCATACTACTACAGACCCTAATCTATCGATCAACTGCAAAGAAAGCAATTCAGATATCACTAATGATTAATGAACAGCAATAACCAAGCAATAGACAATTTTTCAAAATCCCGCTTGCCCAGAAAGCAGAAAATGAAGAATTCACAAACCCAGACTCGAAAAGTTCAAAATTTTGATATCAAATTAGCTGAAAAGTGTGTCAATATTGATACCGACAAGGTCAACGCTCACTGTTGATAAGATCAACTTCAAAATTGCAATTCAGCCAATGGAGAATAACAAAATAGAAGGACAAGAATATATCACAATAACAAAGATGGTGACGGAATATTTTAAAAGATGACTTTAAAAAAATTCCCCGAGAAAATGAAGGAAAAAGGACAAACTTTTCCCAGCGTATGGAAAAATGCAAATATAAATAGATTTACTATGGCAAAAACAATTGCTGCTATAAATTACAACGATAAATTAAAAACAACCCCAATATTTGTGGAATTAGAAGATGACAAACATACAAGAACAGAGAGGATTTGGCAAATGGGGAAGTGCGTTCAGTTAAGATGATCGGAGGAGAACTGAATTTTTTTAACTTTCATGGAAGTAGTTGTGATTATCTAAATCAACGGTCAGGATTGACTGGGAAAGTTGATCTGTGGGCTTCCGGTTGAGGGCTTCTAGTTGAGCTAGTTGGTTTACTGTTGTTAGTTAAGGTCGTTAAAATAACAATGTTCTTGAGGTGGTATATTCTTATTGGCCAGGTTGTGTGATGAGGGTTACGATTTGTTATTGTCTGATGAGCTGTCTACTTTTGGATACAGTAGGACAGAACTTTGGTGTTAGCTATGTGGGCTTGTTTTCTTGTTACTGGTAGAGTTGCGAGTTTGGTACTGCACTTGGTAGTATTAGTTTCGTCGATAGATAATCATATAATAATAACATAATCGCAAAGTCAATGATGGAAAATTAATTGTTTTTATTTTAATGAGTTTCAACTACAGATTATCGATTTTGTTTCTAATAAAAATATAAAAATTAAGATAAAGTTTAAATATATGATTATGATATATCAACTAAAGGGGAGTGTTTGAGATGAATTATGAGAGTTAATTTTCGCAATTAAAAGTTTCTTGACCTGACACAAGAGATTAGAGATTAGAGATTCGAGTGTGACTAGAATAAGGGAACAATTTAGTTTATATTTATGTAATTCTATCCATGCATGCTTTGCTTAACATAATACATCACTCAATTGAACTTAAAATGGTTACATGCAAAATTCAAAGTAAAACTTGTCCTTAACAAGGGAATAAGATTTGGACGTGGACATGTGATCCATTTGGCGTAGTATGCAAACAAGTCGGTAACAAAGCTGAAAAAAAAAGGAGAAAACAGCAGTTGGTAATTGCTTTAAAGCAAAGATAGCCACACTAGACATGATTGCAACAAGAATTTCACTTAGATTTTACTTCAAAACTTTTCACAATTTTCAAATGCAGCACTCTGTTTCAGTTCATTCTAACCCACATGAGAGTTAAGGATGGCATGTTTTGAAAGAGCCTCTCCATCCCTAAAGAAGATCCTGATCACATTGCATCGGTAAGCACAGTTAACTTGTTCTATGCAAATTGTTTGGGTAATTGTTTTTGAGTTACCGAAAATCCAACCTTCTTTTCCATTTGCTTTTAAACAATGGAATTCCATGCATTCTGGGATTTTCTTCTGCTAGCATACATTCATAGTTAGACTTCCTTTTTCTTAAGGAGGAAAATGTATTCCCATAAGAAAATTCCGGCTCTTGATGCTTGGTGATGAGAAGTTCAATTAGAACAACGTATGGTTGATACCTGAATAAAACATAAAAAAGTTAAATATATTATATATATTACCATAGATAACTCTAAATATAACAAAAAGAGTACCAAAATGACAATCCCTGTCCTCTTTAGTATAAGCCATTGATTGATAGATACAGAAACCCAAATCCACCATTCCCTGCTTTTGTTTCTCCTTGGGTTGGATCTACGCTCGTTCCATTCACCTTATCATCAGTTGAATCGATATATTTGAATCAGTAAATACTGCCTCAGAAAAATGTCAAGACTAGATATCATTAAAGAACAATTTAGTAAGTAGGAAGCCGTAAACAACAAAGTAGGGCAACTGTAAATAGTTTGTTCCTCATAAATGATATCCGCAACAGCTCTAGTAGACAGGAAGATCCGATTAACAGGTTGACAAATAATTTTGTGTCCTGCAATAATTTTGTTGGTGGGACAAAGCTGAATAATATTTTTAGTATATTTGGTACTGATTCCAGAACAAAGGCAATGAACACATTTTTTCCGCAAATTTGTGAGTGAATCTCATCCAGCAAGTGAAAAACAAATTCAAACTGCATTTGATGGGATCTTGTATCATCCAACTAACTATATGCATACCATTCAACATCATATAGGTTAACAGTGCAAATGCCGCATACAAGCCATGACAGTAAAAACAAATTCTCCGACTGATGATTTAGTTTGAAAGCAAACCATGCATATGAGAGTTTCTCATTGATCATTTAGGAAGAAGCAGGTGTTGTTTGGGAGTGTGGTGCTTTTGCTATGCTTTGAAAGAACACCAACTTTTAGTGGGACCCACTCATGTTCCAATTATGACATCTAGTGGTTTCATTCCATAGTAACAGTTGCTTCAAAGTCACAGCACATCAAATACCAAACGAAGCTGTAGTTGGTGCTGGAGACTTAAAAATTACTCTGATGATCTGTATTGTTCCTTTCATGACAGTGCTGAAAAACCCATAGAGACTGATCATCACTTGCATGAATTTGGGTCAGTGGAATACCACATCCAGGTAAACTTTCGCTAAACTTGATGTATTCAATTTAACTATCACACTCAATTCATGTTATCAAGCAAGCAAATGGTTCATCATGTTCACAAAATGTGAACGCGGTTAAACATTAACAACTCAAGAGTTAACTATTACCAAACAAAAAGCAAATACACAGAAAAAGTAGGAAAAATTCTTGAAGCATATCTTTAGCATGAATACAAGAAGCTATTAGAATTAGTTAACCAATTCCCATAGGAGAAAAGGTAAAAGTCAATGGGATCGAATGCTAGTCATATGTATGTTTTTCATACTCTGTGACCTCTTGAAAAAATGTAGGCTCTCAACTAATGATTTAAAACTTACTATACTGATTGGCTCATAATTTTGAACAGTCTTCAGTGTTGGATCCACAGCATGCCTACTTGTCAATATCAACCCCAGTACTGTCCCAAGGAAACTTGCAATCATATGGTCTTTCAAATTACACTATGGAGACGATAAAGGGAATTTCCTCTGATGTTGTGGAGATTGTTCAACCTGCTAAAGAGGGATACCAGCTTACTCTAAGACTCAACTTATCTAAGATTCCATGTGGTAAAGGTTTGTGCTCATCCTTGGTGCTTTAACTCACATCAATGATAATAAGTACTTGGTGCTTTGCTACAATGTATAGCATTGATACGTGTCCCATAATAATGACTACGTTTTTAATCAAAGAAAAGCTTTGTTCTTTATTGATAAATACTAACAATGGAGAATTGGATCTCAAAAGTTAAATTTCAATGCCAAGAAAACAGATAAAAATAACAGAAAATTTATAAAACAACAGCTACTTTCTGTTTAACAATGTAAGACTAGTAAGCCTTAACTCACATTTCTTTTTCGCATTTCTCTCTTGAAGTTTAGTTTCTATTTTTCCTCTCCATCCTCACAGCTATGTTTTGGAAAATAATATATAGATGACCATGCTAATGCAGAGCATGCAAGGAAGAGAGAAATAACATGATTAGATTCTCAATTATGGGCTTATACCAAATGGAACATATAACAGTGGAAAAATGAAATCTTTAATATAAAGAACAGAGTGAACCTGCCATTTGAAAGAAGAAAAAAAAAGAGTACAAGAGGACATATGCTTCCACTTCTAGTAGTAGTTTCCTCACATGCGACAGTAACACTATCTAAAGATTATTAAATAAATCCAATACCATTGACAAATGGTCGTAGAATTATAATAATAAAAGCATTTGTTTCACAAACTTCTGAGTTAAAATTTAAAATCTATGGAATCAAAATACTACTCTAGTGTTTTGGGAGATATAGACATGAAACAGGAAGCATAAAAGAACTTAGCAGCAATTACAATTGAGAAATTTATACAAAATGAATAATGCATTAAATTCTGTTATATTCATAATCTTGAAATATATGGCTTAACAAAATGATCTTAATTGACTAATTATTCATGATAAATGAACATGACACAAAAATACTCAATGAAATTTCCATACTTAGTGATATCTCTAATCAGATTGAAGCTGTTTTTTTTCTTCCAGATTCTATGAAGGTAATCACAAAAATTTCTACAGTGCAAGCAACAATATTAAGTTCTCAGTTGAAAGAAATGTTGTGGAATGTCAACTCCAAGGAGATATTTCAAGGGATGCACAAACCAATCAAATTAGTCTATCACCCGAGAGAGCCTTTTTATGTCATCAAACAGGTATGCTCCATATCTAACCTTGTACCTTCCGTGATACAGTAAAAAAATTTCCAATGGAGAAACTTCAGTTTCAGTAAGCCAACATTTCAAAGACCTATAAAAAAAAAACTTGATTTAGAAACTTCAATATGAAGATATTTACAAAACCAAAAGTTAATTTTGAAATAAATTTTCCAATAATTTGTAATAAATCTTCCAGCTTTATGCAGTATACCTTCATATGCCAAAAACTAACAGTTGTTGTTGATAAGGTAGAAACACAAAAATTGCCCTGCACTTTGTCCTTTCTCAAAATATGGCCACTATTATTTGCATTTTAAATAATTCAATAATCTTTCCAAATCCAAGTCATTTACAAAGTTTGAGTGTCCCAAAATTTTTCAATTTATTTTGAACTTTCTGTGCGCAGAAATTATCAAGAAAACTGTGGCCAAACCACCCTATTCATATTTTTGACAAAAATAATAATTTACTCTTTCCATATCAGATCCTGATGTAGAATTATCACCGTGTTTTCTTATTATCTCTGTACTGGAAGCCACAAAAAATCACTGCTGTATTCCCCATGCGTTTCAAAGAACATTCAGATGTGATTATTGCCACAGCTTTCTTTCAGGTTTGTACTGATAATGTTGTTTTTTAAAAAATTATACGTAGCATGGAAATCAAAATCTTTATGTTATTCCTAAAGAGGACTTAATTACCGAGTAACAGGAACTTATGGATGTGGGAAGTTCAAAAAAATGGGCTAAAGTACCTCCATGCTGCTGGACGCCAATTCCTCCTCCAGAATTGAGAGGCGAACCTCTTGAAGATTTGAGCACAAATGGAGGATTTGTCACTTTTGGTATTATCTTTTCTTCCAACATTAGAGCAAGTCATGCATAGTGTAATAAACCATACTCTGGTCATCCTGGCAAGTCATGCAGAGTGTAATAAACCATAACCTGGTCATCTTACACAAATAAACAAATAAATAACTAAAATAAAACAGTATGGCTATTGACAAAAAGTAATTTCTAGTTAAATGATGAGTCTTTGAAATGAAACAACTCAGAAAAAAACAGGAATGTATAACAACATGCTCTTTCTTCCATTTTGTCTCTGAGGTTGGTTTTCCTTGTACCAAAAAGAGATTAAAGAAGCTCCCACTAAGACAGATTTGAATGGTACTTACAGATATTTACCCACACCACATTGAAGGTAAAAGACTAGACAAGACTGTATGGAGTCTACTAAACTTCTATGCCTACGTAAAATACCACGTAAAGGTAAACTTTCTCATTATTTTCCTAGTTCTTCTATGGTAGTGGATCTCTTTTTTATTGTGCTTTTAACTATAAGAAGTGGCTTCTTCTACTTAGTGCACAAAAGGTTTCATACAGAGAAGGATGAGAAAGCGTTTGGAAAGATTGGTTGAGGTACTGAATCACACCTTGAAAACCAAAAATAACAGGGCCTGTATTCAAGAAACCAAATATATAGCTTTTCTTTTTATTTCTTTTCGTATCAAAAGGTTATTTTGAGAGAAATTGTCGAAAGAAGATAAGTCTAATCAAACCTCTCCCCGGCCTCAACAAGGCAGCTAGACTTGAACAACATCGAAGTCCTAATTTCTTCTACGCAATTTGCAGGTTCTGCAAAACCCAAACTTAGAACAAGATGAACATAAAGAACGGGTTCAAGGTAAGCTTCCAGTTTATCAGTGGCAAAACTAGGCATTTTGTTAGAAGGTTTGAAAAGTTAAGTAGAACTATTACAACAAATTAGAATATTCATTTACATAACTCAGAGCATCAGGAAAACAAGAAATAGACTAAAATCATGAGAACAGTAATTGAATTTAAAGAAAGGTTAGGTTTCTGTTTTGCTTAATTCCACTTTATGAATGACTAAATCATAAAGTCAAGAAGGCCAATATATGGAATATCTAGGCAACAAAGACATAAAAATTGTGTCTTTAACAGATCTTGCTACATCTTAAACTTAAGACGTAAATCATATTTCAGTATTAAAAAGTTTCGACAACAGGCATATGTTTATAATTATATTAATATATTCACAGAAAACCCATATACCATTTAAAAGAGTCTGCTAGCCCAGTAAGGGCTCATAGCTCTGTTAGGAACCAATTAAGGTCTCCTATACAGCTGATGTTTGCAGATAAAGAAAAAAGACTAGCAAAACCAACACCAACACCACCATTAATTTTTCCTCTAAATGAAGCCACGAACTGGCATCTTTGGATTTTGATGGATGCAAATCCATCATTCAGACGATGCTCTCTAAAGACAAGTACTTGCTGAAAAATAAAAATGGAAATTGAACTGATTTTGTTATTTTTCATTCTTGCCACTGGTTGCACAAAAAAATCCTGGTAGAACGAACCTGAAAATCTTTTGCTTCAGATTCTGGTTATAACTATGATGTTGTTGTCTTCCAGGGTATGCACGATGCGGGTGTGGGGCAAAATTTGTCAGATTACCAAAATCTAAAGTGCTCAAACAAAAATGTGGTGATTTTAACAGGAAGATAAAGAAACTCCGTTACCGAATTAAAATCCACGGATTTAGGCGTTTCCGGCAAAGATGGTTGACAATCCCAAAGTTCTCGTCCTCAATGGGATATACAAAATTGGATTAATGGAAGCTCTAATTTTTATCCATTACAATATTTGCATTTAGGCCACTGCAAGAGGTACTATATATCAACTTTGTCACTTCATCATTGTGTTAATGTAAACAATACAAAATACTGTTGTTGGGAATATATAAACAAAAGTACTTTCAATTATTAGTAACGGAATTTGAAGATGCCAAAAGCCCTACAAATGCACCATTAATCTCACAACCTATCATTCCGTAGGGAATGTTTCAAAAAAATAGATACATTGGGTTTAACGACAACGAAATATCCCAAATCGTACAAATGTTGACTTTAGAACTCAAACACTATTGTCAAATCCTAAGTTACCAGCTTAAGTTTTTTTAGTCAAGTCATTAATAGTACAAACTTATAGAAATTTCATCATAACCCTTTGTCCATCATACAGTCATTTCATATAAACAACAAGTGAGAAGATAATGTTAATCATTCAAAACAAAAGCAATACATAAATTTGATTTACAAAAGAAGTTTGAAGGATATACTTCACTAATTCAAATCCTATATGTTATTTTTAAGTCTAAGATTCCCAAAAAGGAAAAGAAAACAATAATATATTTAAATAATGTATTATTTCAATTTGGTAAAATGTCAACAAAGACCATACAACAATGGGAGTCACCATGCCCATTAGTAATTCAAAATAGAAAAACAAAATTACCCAATTTAGTTGCTTTTGATTCTACAAGCATTTCAGACAATGTAGAACTTCATAAAACTAAATCCAGAAGTGCATACAAACCATGCGAAGTTCCTAATGAAACTTACCAAAGTTCTAATCCACACCAGTACATTATGGAAATCTCAAAACTGAAAGCCAGGAAATCTCAGAACTGAACCCCTCGCCTTTCCCTTGCTTCTGAGCTTCTTAAGACCGTTTAAAAATGAAAAAAAGTGGAAATATTTTAGATCCTACTTGTGTATGTAGCACTGGAACTACAGGAGTCACCTTTGAAGGACTTGACAAATTAGAGGGACATCACCTCCTTAGCTATAGTTTCAGTTTCCAATTCCCATTTTCCTACCTACTGAAGGGCTAAGGGTGCCCCCAATCTGTTCTCAAACTTTAAGGGAAAACAGCCAACTCTTTTTGATCAATAGCAACCTGCATGCACCCATGCAAATTTATCTACAGGTATGTGTCAACACAAATGGTGCGAGTTAGGGCAATGAAGTTGTAAATTGGCAATTGATGAGACAACACAAATGATGTGAGTTACCATCTGATTAGTGACTTTTTCCCCAACTACCTATCATCCAAATATCTATGTCACAAACAGCACCAAACAACAAAAAAGCCACTTGCTGCTGGTTTCTTAAGGAGTTATGATTCTAATCAGTGACTCCCATTTCCTACAAAGGTTTGCAACTATATCTGAATGTAAAAGATGTATCCCTAATATATTTCAAGTTGCTTAAATATGCTCTGAATCACACATCTTACTGAAGGTGAAATCTATATAATTTTACTCTTCAAATTACCTTTTCTTTTTCCAATTCTATTTCCTTGAGGTTCGAACCTTGCAATGACAGGTTGAGCCAAGCAATAAAGGAATAACCAAAAGATGGGGTCTCATATCTATCTTATGCAAACTAACAAAAAAAGACAAAGCAATAAAGAAAAGGGTCGACCTCAAAAATTTTACACCTTCCCTATGTTCTCATGGAAACTTAAGACCAGTCATCTCTAGTTCCTGTGCCTGTGCTTCTCTCTTCTTTCTTTAAAGTGAACAAGCCAGGAAGCAGAAATGGGGAAATGGAATGTCAATATCAATGCAGATACTGACCACTTAAAAAGAGTAGTCTACTCAAGCTACATAACTTAAAAATTAAAATCATTATGAACAAAATAGATCAACTCCAATCATGATTCTTGCAGTCGCTACTCTTCTTCTTGGCCATACACCAAACTTAATATAGCAAGAATAACACAATTGTGAATAGTAATTTAACAGCCACATGAAACAAAAAGATCAGTTAGAATTTTAAGCTGTGGTGATCTTTTGCTTGAACTATTATTGCTGCTCATAAAAGTCCCAAAACAAGTTACAGTCAACCAGTTGGTGAGCATACATCTCAAAGATTCAGAAACATACAATTGTCAACATTGCAAGAACCTTTTGGGTACTCAGAATTTCTCAGAGATCCTTTTAGATTTTCTTTTTCTTGTTTCTTTTCTTCTCTTTTCTTTTTTCTTTTTTTTCTTTTCTCTTTTTCTTTTTCCCCCCTTTTTTTTT
>JAWDEX010000010.1:7210956-7227358 GCA_035221805.1 Trichilia hirta | reverse complement strand
GTGTTAAACTGAGAAAAATGCCATTATATGGTTACTTTTGGAATTATACTTGGTCATAATTAGAGGCCTTTTTATTCTCTTTAAGAACATAATTTTGTGATTGTAAAATACTCTCGTTAATAAAAATACTCTTCTTTTCTTTTACTATGTCTTTTTAAGTTACTAACTAAGGCTAGAAAGTTAATACTAAGGATGTATAGTATATTTTTAGACCCCACCTTTGATTTTAATGTTTAAGTTCTTTTTATTAATTACATATTTATGTTTTGAAAATTATTTTTAAACGTTTAAACTTTTTGATTCTTTATAAACATTTGACACATTGAATGCTTGAAAATTAATTTCTTGATTCATTGTCAACATATGGCATAAATGATGCTTTGAATTTTAACATATTTTAAAATATTTTTCTTAAATAATGTTATCAATTAATTCTAAAACACATTTTTAATCAAACATTAATCTTTTAAAGAAAATATATCTTTTGTCCATAAAACAATTCTCATCTTTCGATTGAGAAAACTCTTTAGTTATACTCAATTAAATTATAAAAGGGATCTAGTTTACTAACCATCAACCTAAAATATTAATTTCTAAAGCCTTAGTATTTTAATTTATATTTAATTTTTACTTGATAATTATTCTTTTAAATTTTACTCATTATATATTTTACTTTTACTATTGGACCTTTACTTTGAACCTTTGCTATTGGATCTTACCTTAGACATAAATCGATTAGACCCTTAGAAAAACACTCCTTGTGAATACGACACTTGAACTCACGGGACTATACTATAATAAGACTGCTTATATTTGGATATAACAATTAAATTATGGATTAATACAATAAAAATAAAAGAATATATGAATTTAATTTAAAAGTTGACTCACTATTAATGTTAGTCCTGAGTAGTCATATAGTAACAATCATAACTAACTTTGGCTAGACTTAAAGGTATGCATAAATTAACTATCCAAATCATCTAAAATCATTTATACTTTTGCTTCACTTGTAATTTTTATTCACCTAAGCAATCTCTCCCCAAGTCCACTCTAGGCTATCAGTTTGTAATTATAGTAAACATATAAGTGCTCATGGCTGACATCATCGTACATCCAAATTAATAGGTGGCTCATCGGTCATATATTATATCAAATCAAAATTAATATATATGTGAAATTATTATTAAGTATATATATTCACATGCCTCCATGATTTAAATTTTAAATTTAAATCAAAATCATAAAAGGTTAACATATAAATTAACCAATAAAAATCATCAATAACTAGTTTACATCAAAACACATGACCTCTTTCTGACCTCAATCTTAATAATCCATTAATACTTCTCAAATTAATATATATATATAAATTAATAAAAATTTAAAATATAAATAATATGTAAAAATACTTAAATTGCAAATATATAGTTAAACCACAAATAAGTGAGATCTCCTCCTAATCTCTATCACAATAATATTTTTATCATCTTTCAAGATATCTCAAAATATATAAATTAATTTTACTACTATAGCGCATAATATATATATAAGTCTTTATAACAATTTAATGAAATAAAGAAAATATAATAAATCTTACTCACTCTTAGAAAGGGTATGCACTTTTTATGATTTCTCGCTATGGTTGGTGGCTCACTCGATTTTTAATACTTAATTTACATATATACATAATCACATCAATTTCTTAATTTATAAGTACCATGAATGCATTCTATAAGATAACTGTGCTTATTCGAGTTAGATTCTTAAATCAACACCTAAATTTCGAGAATTAATATCGATACTAGTTATTTAATTAAAGAAGTTCTTCAACTATTTTTATGACTTCACAAAATTTATTTCCAACTTTAATTGATGAGTAAAATTGGCTTTCAAACTTACACGATCTTGAGTAAATAATATTTATAAATAGTAATTATTACTCGAATTTTTTTATTAAAATCTCAAATTAATCGACTCTAATTCCCAAATTACTATAATCTAGCTGAATTCTTAAAATTTACTCTCAATTTATTGATAATTACAAAAATTTCAATAAAAAAAGTTAATTTTGCCCCCTTTTCCTCCTTTTTTTGAATTTTTTCAACTGTTTAACTTCTTATAATTTTATTTTATCCCGAATTTTAATAATTTCAACTTAATTTTATGAATTAGACTTAAATTGTACAAAATCTCTAATTATATAGTTTGATTACTATTTATCTTGCTCTAATTTTTTAAATTCTATAATTTTGTCAAATTAATAGCATTTAATGCTTCTATATGCCTTAATTAATATAAATGTAAGTTCAATTTTATTAATTTAAGTATAATTAAATTCGGGTGAATAATAATCCTAAAATTTTAAATTCTTAATTTCGTAAAATTAATGAATTATATGAATTAAAAAATTTATCAATTGATGTCTAGTAATCTTATAAAACTTTAATTTACTCTAAATTTTAAGAACTCTTAGTTTTAAATTTAAAGTTACTATTTGACCCACTCTAATTCTTCTCTAAATCGTAAAAACATTAAAAAATGACATTAAAATTAGTTGGAATACGATAAAAAATTGGAGGTAGAATGGGAAAATTAGAAGAAAAATAAAAAAAAAAAGGAAAGAAATGCAAACGAGGGGGAGAAAAACTGGACTCTCGTGTCAAAGGTAGCCGATATGAACAAGATAAATAGTGACCCCTTTTATAATATACATCATCTTTAAAATAATAAAAAACTCTTAGATATTTTTAAAAATTTAGAAAACAATAAAAAAAATAAAATGCGCATTTGGCTCTGATTTTACTTCTGTTTTTTTTTTTCTTAATAGTCTATATTTTAATTTAATTTAAAAAATTGTCTATAAATTGATATTATAATCAATAAAAATTTAAATTTAAAGTTCGAGTATTCACTTAAAATTTTAATAAAACTTTTTCTGAACCTATTTAAAATTAATTAATTTTTATTCAAATTGTCTCAAAATATATGATAGACAATAATACTAAATTAATAAATTAATTTTTGCACTCGAATAAATATTTATAAAAATAATAAAAATATCTTTAAAAAATAAAATAATCAAAATGCTCTTATTTAGTAAATTAAAGTATTTGAGAAGTAATTTTTCTTTTTTGTTAAAAAATTAAAATTATTTTTTAATTATATAGTATTTTTGAAATGATGGAAGATTAAAATATGCAATAAGAATAATCTGAGAAAAAATGTTAGTTTTATGTAAATTTTATAATTATTTTTTAAAAGATTATTTATAAAATTTTTTACTAAAATATTGAAGAAACATTCATTATAGACAAATAACAATATTTTTTATTTTGAAAATTGTGTACTCAATAAATATAAAAAATAAAATAAATACTATAAATTTTTATATATAATATAGGCTGACTATAATATATTTATGTATTGATACGATAACATATAGTTCAACTTGAAGGAATGCAAAATGTAAGAGAATATTTTAAGTTTAAAGTAGTTTTTTATATTTTAATAGAATGTTTTAATTTTAAGTTTTAGGTCATTATGAAATTTAAAAGAATAATTTAATTTTATGTTGATGTATCAATACATTAATTGGTAATTAAATTCATATAGTACAGTTATTTTCAGTGTTATGTAAAGTTAATATATTAAAAAAATAGTCTTTTAAATGTAAGAATAGGGTATCATTAAATGTAAGGGACGTCATATGGACCCCACGTCTATGCGCGTGGCTTTGAAATTTGGATTTGTTTTCTTCACGTTTTCTGGTTGTTGATCACGTTAATTACCGTTAATTAATTTTTTTACGCATGAAAATGTACCTTAATACTGCTAAAATTACAGAAAAAAGAAGAAGAAAACACACGCACAAACCTGAACGCTTAAAAGTCACGCTTTCTTCTTCCACCAACAGGTGTCTAACGGGCCGGATTGACCCATGAACTAGACTCATTTGACCGTCGAAACTCGGGTCTGAAGCGGCCTAGAATAGTATTTGTTTAGTCCGAGTCAATTTCGAACTCAAACAGCCGAGTCCTGCCGTTTCGATAAATTTAGAATCGGAGGCTCAACCGGTAACGGACTTGAGCCTGTTCGGACACGCTACAAACACGAACCACCAGCTAAAACTGACAGTCCAATCCAATGCAATCAGACAATTCATATCTTGATTGAAAAAAAATTGCAATCGACAAAACTGATTATTCATCCCTACAATTGCAGGGATGAATCAGAAGAGACGGGGAGGGAGCAAAGCAACGATAAAATTTTTTCTCCCTTCTTTTATAAATACTATTATTTTTTAAAAAATTTCATTTCTAATTTTCTTTTTATTTTTCAATTTCTTTTACTCTCTCAATATAATCTTTTTAATTAATTAATTATTAATTATAAATTTTTATTTAGTGAAAACAAACTACAATCAATTCAAAATATTCAATTATTGGCAGTCTAAGATTAGTAATTATATTGGTATATATTATTTAATTTAATTTAATTATTAAATTTAAAAATTTAAAAATTAGAGTTAGTATTTAAATAATTATAAAATTTTAGTTGTTAATTACTAAATTTTAAAAATTAAAGGTTAGTAATTTAATTTTGTGATTAATTTAAAAATTAGAATTAGTATTTAATTAATTATAAATTTTAATTGTAAATTGTTATATTTTAAAAATTAAAGGTTAGTAATTTAATTTTGTTGTTCATTTAAAAATAGAGTTAGTATTTAATTATCGGTAAAATTAGAGTTAGTACTTAATTAAATTGTAAAATTAGAATTAGTATTTAATTAATTATAAAATTTGAGTAAGAATTTTTAAATTTTAAAAAAATTAAAATTAGTATTTAATTAATTATAAAATCAAAGTTGTTGATTTCTAAATTTTAAGAATTAGAAGATTGTAATTGAATTTTGTTATTAATTTAAAAATTTTAGTTATTATTTAATTTAGTCATTAGATTTAAATTTTAGTAATTATTTAGCTTAGTTATTAGATTTAAAATTTTAGATACTTTTTAAAAAAATTAGAGTTAGTTTTTAATTTAATGTAAAATTGAAATTGTTAATTACCAAATTTTAAAAATTAAAGATTAATAATTTAATTTTATTATTACTTTAAAAGTTTGAGTAAGTATTTAATTAATTATAAAATTTTAGTTATTAATTGTAAATTTTAAAAATTAGAGATTCGTAAAAATAGTATGAGATTTTCTCCTATCCTCAGTATTTATAATTTTATTGAAAAGTGTATTTAATTAGAGCACTCGAATATCAAATTTACGTTAAAGTATAATAACCTGAAAGTTGTGTAAATACAAATATATTTTAGAGATTGAGTCAACAAAAAAAAGAGATTATAATAACTTTAGTAATATTCAGCTTTTACAGCTGACTATAATTAAGAATAAGATAAGGCAAAAAAAGAGAAAGACGAAAAATAACGTCAATCAATTATTAATTATAAGTAATTAAGATTTAGATTTAATAACTTTTAATGAAGTAAGTTTTAATACATTTTTTTTTGTAATATTTTTTTAAACTAATTTATTCTATTCTTCTTTCTTTATTATTATAAAATATAATTGAGTGTAAAAAAATTTATAAAGTTTTGGCTGAAATTTTTCTTTTTATTGTATTTTTTAATTAATTAATAAAAATTAACACCGTCTGAGATATTCTTTTTATAATTTTTGATAATTTAACAAATATCTTTTTAATTTTAATTAAATTAAAAAAAATTAAACTTAACAAGTCCCTTTTATGAATCAACTGAATTGTTTAATGAACTGAAATTAGAATTAGACTAGAACTAAAATTAAAACTGATCCAAAATTGACTTATTTAACGAATCGAAACTAATTAGGTATGACCAGTTAACGGCACTATCATCAATTTTGAGCTGGTTTGATTAAGTGTGAACAACAGAACGGATTTAAGTCGGTCTACTATAATTATTAGTTTAGATTAATTTCATCTTTCTTAATTCTTTGACTTTGTTCGAACCATCCCAAAACTGTAATTTATGAATTAGTAGGCACCGCTACATTACCCTTTTATTGGACAACAATTTCTTCTCAAATTATACAAAAATTCTTAGAATTAAAAGGAAATTAAGAGAAGAAAGTGATTCCCCTGATTCCTTTTGCTACCTTCTAATGAAAAAACTTGAAGAAAAGGTAAAATTACGTAGAAAATGAAACATTATTGAATAAGTATTCAACCTCAGTCTGCCTGCCAAAAAGAAAATCACAGCGTGTCTGTTTGTTACACTTCAACTAACTAGTAACCACAATCACCAAATTATCTTATTCTTCCAATTCCAATTCCAAACTTTGCTTACATTTTATGTCAAGTCAAACAGTATGTACGTCAACTTGAGAATAAGTTTGTTCTTCCACGTCTTCTTGATTGATCTGGAGTTCAACTTGAGGATGAGTTTGTTCGTGCACTTCTTCTTGATTGATCTAGATTTCAACTTGAGGAACTTGTTCTTACTCGTCTTCTTGATTGATCTGGTCGGCGTAGATGATGAAGATAGTGGGAAAGTTAGACCTCAGTTTTTTTCCAACCCAGTTGAAGAAACGCTTCAATGAATTCCATAAGATTACAAGACAAATGTAAACTACCAAGAAAAGTGATGGAGCTAACATGACTGCGGCCACTAGTGATATAGCCAAGAGCATTGAGAGCACTCCGCGCCCAAATAGGACTGCTCGTACTGAGAGGGATTCTGATGGGTGTATGGAGGAAGAGAAGGAGTAGCAGCAGTGCGAGAATGAAGAAATGGAATGGCATGCTCGGAATTTGCATGGTAGCATATTCTTGAACGTTGCTGCAAGATTTTAACACCTTCAGATTTTCCTAACAAAAGGAAGATGACAACATTGAGTAAGGGTGGAAATAAACAACGAACATCAACGATTAAATCCATATTTGTGTTTAGAAAGGGACAAGCCTAGAATTTATACTCAAAAGACGGTTGTAAATTTGGGCACCGTGGAAAGTTCTTGAGAGCAGTCGACCCAAAAAAGACAATTCAAAACGTTATTTTACGTAAATAGAGAGGTTAATTTTGTATTTT
Organism: Trichilia hirta; assembly: GCA_035221805.1. Lineage (NCBI taxonomy): Eukaryota > Viridiplantae > Streptophyta > Magnoliopsida > Sapindales > Meliaceae > Trichilia > Trichilia hirta. The sequence continues at coordinate 7,220,273 of JAWDEX010000010.1, read as the reverse complement.
AAATAAATAAATGCGGCTATGACCATGTCAACACAGCGGTTATTGAAGTACCCTCCAGTCTCTCCCTCCGTTGACCAAACCTCTCTTTTTTCTTCCTTAATTTTGTATTTTAACTCTTCACCATGCTTAAAATTAAAACATTAATTCTATTTGTATCTTCATTTTATAAACTAGAATCTTAATCAATAAACGGTTTAAAATTAAAATAATAATTAAAATTTTAATTTATAATAAAAATTCTTATTTGTTTAGATAATTCTGACAAAATAGTAAAATATATTAATTTTTTATTTTTAAAAATATTATTAATTTATAAATATAAATATTTTAAAATTACTTGTATAGTTCAAAATTACATAATTCTTATTTAATTACAATAAAAATTGAATAATTAATATTTAATATAGTAATCTTTTATTTTAATAATTAATAATATTTTCTAAGTATTAATTTCAATATCGCTGATATTTTTTTAAAATAACTTTTAACATCAACAACCGTTAATATATTTTAATTTCTTTGAAAATTAATTTTAAAATTTGAGTATTTTAAAACTAATTATGATACTAAAAAAATGATAGTTTATATTTAATTTGTAATAATAAAAATAAAATTATATATATATATATATAAAATAAAGTCAATGTGTGTGGCATGGTGGTAAGGAACTTACGGGAAATTTTTTCTATTTTACTCTTTATAGTTTTGGTTAAGTTTAATAAAAAGAACATTTAGACCGCCTAAATTGGGGTTAAAGGATATTTTACTTGTACTAAGAAAAAAAAAAATATTCGTTTTCAGTCATATTTACTTTTTTTAGTATAACTAATTTAATTTTCATAGAAATCATTGATTTCTAAATTTTATGATTTACGGGATGATAGGATTAATTTTTATAATAAAATACTAAAAAAAGTTTAAAACAAAAAAGGCCAGCAAACAGAGGTTAAAATTGATATTTCAATTTAATAAAATTAGACTATTATTTTAACAAAATTTTAGGGATATAAATTATATTACCCAAAATTTTATTAGTCTTCTATCGTCAAATTCATTAAATTAATACAATAATATTCTTTCTCCTAACAGATAAAATGCTTCACATCGATATGATTATGTAAAAAATATATAATTAATAAGAATAAATTATATATTTGTGACTCTGTATAATATAATAAAACTCTATTTTAATTAATATACAGTAAATAAAATGTATTATTTAGTGAGTCTTAGGAAATTATTCCATTTCTTTCTTTATTTTCTATTAAATAGATTTCATATAATTCAGTAAGGACTAAAGTGAGACAAATATAAAATACTAGAGAAGTAAATATGAGTTTTTATTTACGGGGGTTTTATTTATTTATAAAATTTGTAAAAGTAGACTCAACTCTATCACTTCAGATCCACGATGAATTAAAATGACGTAATTCGAATTGTTCCGATACAGCATCTGACGTGGCATCGAAAGCACCTAACCTTCTCTCACAAATATTGTTTTGGGCCCAAAAGAGGAAGCTCAACCTTAACAGTAATGCGGAGTAGTGTTGGCAAAACAAGAGGTTTGAATGAAATCTACAGATGCAGATAAGAGGAAACGGATATTGTAGTGTTCTGAGAAGAATCGAAAGCCATGGCAACATTAGCAACACCGGTAGTGTTGTGGGGAAACACTTCAACTCTATCTTTTCGACGTCCACGTCTATGTCCGAAGGTCAAGGTAGTCTCGTCCGAATTGGGTTTCGTCACTTAGCAACTATGCGGAATGAAGATTTCGTACAACCTTCTGACGTAGCCAGGCCCATTTCCGCTCCTTTCGCACCCGGTCTTCAACTTGTTGCCCCTAATTCTCGTGTTCTTGTTTTCTTTATTTTTCTTTTTTGGATTCTAGTGATGTTTTTCTAGTTCAATTTTGAGCTCTATGCATGCATCATAATCCTTAAATGTTTAGAACTGAGATGATATGTTAAAGTAATTAGGTTTTGTAGTCTAATAAACTTGAGTAAGAACCTTTATTATGTAATTTATCTCGTTAATTGTAAATTAGTGAAGTTGTTTCAATGAAGACCAAATATTTGGAATTGGGCTTCCTTGAATGATGATAGTATTAGTGTGTATTTGATTAGAAGTTATATTTAGGAGAAATAAGTTTCTCATCTATCAATTTATGCTTATCATAGGACCCTGTAGAACCAGAAAGCTGATGTTTTATATCACTCGAGTTTCCTGATTACTAATAGTTGTAAATATACAGTTTGTGTGCCAAAAGAGAACAATACAAGGAACTTACAGAAATGAAATTGAGATTCGTACGCGTCTACGTTAAACTAGTGTCTATGTTTATATTAAAACTCTAAATGAGCTATGATGAATATGATGATTATGGAGATTGGGTAACGTTAATGAAGAAACGCTATGCTTATAAGCTTTTGTCATCTTCTTTTTTTATGGGAAGACTGTGTTTAGGTGGTACAATAAATAGCTATAAATGTCTTGGTTTGCTAATTTGTTTTGATTTACTTTATTTATATGGTTGGAGGACATTATAAGCCAATTAGGTGGACATGTTTGCTTAGATTGTAATTATAGATGACACATGTAGTGTTTGTAATATTGATGTCAACATGTCAGGGTATGATGTATGCTTATTGGGCATTTTAACATTTGCATTCCTTGTTCTATCAATGTACATTTTGTTTCTTCATTTTTGAGAAAAAAGAATTGCAGGAGGTTTCATGATATTTGCTGAAAATGTTATTATAATGTAAACATGGGCTCATTTAGATGTATTTACTGATTCAAGAACTTAAGCTTCGTGTTCTTCATAGTAACTGTCTGAGAGTCATTTGATTTGGCTCTATTAGACAAACCAAGATAATGATTGTCTACATATTTTCATTCATAATTTGTTTATCTTTTCAGGTAGAGTGTGCCCTTTCACCGGAAAGCAAACAAAGTTTCCTTCTCAAACCACAAGGCAATGAAGCGGCAGTTTGTTAACCTACAGTATAAGAAGGTTTGGTGGGAGGCTGGCAAGCGTTATGTCGAGTTGTGTTTGTCAACCAAGGCGTTAAAGACAATTGAGAAAAATGGATTGGATGCTGTTGCTAAGAAAGCTGGCATAGATCCTCACAAGGAATGATTGACAGTCTGGCTATTTTACCTTCAATAAGCTTGTATGCTTCCTTTTCCCTTAGCTTTTGTTTTTCTGTCATTTTCTTGCTTGTTCTGTTGAATTCTTCCAGTTAAATGAGAAATGTTAATTGAGAAAGCCCACAGATTTTGTGACTTTAGTTTTGGTGTTATCACCGGGCCTGCACGTCCATGGCTCTATCAGCATAAGATCATATGAACATTCTTTTGGCCAGGTTTCACTTTTTTTGTCCACCAAATCTAGATTGTGAATGAAGAGAAATTTTGAAATACAAAACAACAATTTGCTGCTGTGATTTTCTTTGTAGTTCTTGATTTTAAAGTATTACCATTCTAAACAAAATTTCTCATGATTTACTTTATTTTTCTTTTCTGAGCATAAGTTGCTGTATCGGTTGTTTCGATTTTCATCATATGACACAAGTTATCTTGGGTTTTTGGCCAAATAAAAGCAGTAAGCTCATTGCCTACTGGATTGCAGTTGATCTGGCCTTTGAGGTACGATCTGCCGGTCTAGTAGCAGGTTCAGATGCACAATAGTTTCGAGAAAAATTGCCAAAGATTGACCAGTCAACATATGAAACTTCTATGTGGGAATTTATTAGAATAAGAAATAAAATCCTATATTTTTATGCATTGTTAGTATAAAATGATATGATTTCCCCTCATCAGCATACGTGATCAAAAATTAAGAAACTCTGCTTTGTGTCCAAGCTGTTTTCCACCCATGAACAATAAAACCAAAGCTGAAGAGAAGGTAATTCCACCTTAAAAATCTATCTGGTGTATTAAGTTTATAAAAAAATTGAAAATAAAAATAAAAAAAATTCAATTTCTATTAGTTTGCTTCATCAAAGTAGTTGTTTTTGTTAACTGGGATCCCATGGAACGTGTAGTCTTGATCCTGTTAATTTAAGCAAAAAAAAATTGCCAGTTGTCAATGCTAATACACACCTCTTCAATCTACACCTGCAAGGTAGAAAAAATGTAAATCCATGTCAAGAGGCACCTTAATGGGTTACATGTAGTTTCTTAAATCAAAAGAATTTTCAATTCATATAATAAAATATTAATCAAGCACAAATCATTCTTCGAGTAAATAAACTCACTTTCAAGAAGCAGATTCTGTTGCAGAGTTAAATCATCAGAAAAGTAATAATCTGCAATGAGTCGGAAAATGTAGGATGGCCTATATCCGCCACTGTCAGGAAATAGAATGAGATCACAACATTGTCACAGGGTGAGTGTTTCAATACGTGAAGACTCTAAATGTAGAAGAGCTAATCACTATATTAAGAATACCATGAATTCACCAAATTCCTGGCCTCCAATGCACTTTTACTATTTGTGGAATCAGTACTGTGAGATCAAAATATTACATATTTGCTGTTTCCAAACCTCAGTGTAATATTTGTACATTTTAAAATTATCCTACCTAGTACTACTCTTTTCCCTTGAGTCACCACTAGATCCTCACGATCTTATTCTCACAATTAAAGCATTTCATTCTACTGCCGCTGGTCAGTTTCTGAGGTATATTGAGATTGGTATGCGTCTACGGTAAACTTGTGGCCATGTTTATATTAAAACTCTAAATGAGCTATGATGGACATGACGATTATGGAGATTGGGTAACAGAAATGAAGAAACGCTATGCTTATAAGCTTTTGTCATCTTCTTTTTTATGGGAAGACTGTGTTTAGGTGGTACAATAAATAGCTATAAATGTCTCGGTTTGCTAATTTGTTTTGATTTACTTTATTTATATGGTTGGAGGACATTATAAGCCAATTAGGTGGACATCGTTGCTTAGATTGTAATTATAGATGACACATGTAGTGTTTGTAATATCGATGTCAACATGTCAGGGTATGATGTATGCTTATTGGGCATTTTAACATTTGCATTCTCTGTTCTATCAATGTACATTTTGTTTCTTCATTTTTGAGAAAAAGGAATTGCAGGAGGTTTCGTAATATTTCTGAAAATGTTATTATAATGTAAGCATGGGTTCATTTAGATCTATTTGCCAGTATATGAACTTAAGCTTTGTGTTCTTCATAGTTAACTGTCTGCAAGCCAGTTTATTTGGCTTTATTAGACAAGCCAAGACAATGATTGTCTACATGTTTTTATTCATAATTTATTTATCTTTTCAGATAGAGTGTGCCCGTTCACCGTAAAGAAGTCAAACAAGGCAAACAAAGTTTCCTTCTCAAACCACAAGACAACGAAACGGCAGTTTGTTAACCTACAGTATAAGAAAGTTTGGTGGGAGGCTGGCAAGCGTTACGTCAAGTTGCCTTTGTCAACCAAGGCGTTAAAGACAATTGAGAAAAATGGATTGGATGCTGTTGCTAAGAAGGCTGGCATAGATCTTCGCAAGGAATGATAGACAGTCTGGCTATTTTACCTTCAACTGTTTGTAAGACTTGTATGCTTCCTTTTCCTCAGCTTTTGCTTTTCTGTATCATTTTCTTGCTTGTTCTGTTGAATTCTTCCAATTAAATGAGAAATGTTAATTGAGAAAGCCCACAGGTTTTGTGAGGTAGGTTTTGGTGTTATGACGGGGCTTTACGTCCATGGCTGTACCAGAATAAGATTATATGAACATTCTTTTGGCAATGTTTCAATCTTTTCTTGGTCCACCAAATCTAAAATGTGAATGAAGAGATATTTTGAAATACAAAGTAACTATTCGCTGATATGATTTTCTTTGTAGTTCTTGATTTTAAAGTAATAGCATTTTGGACAAATTTCTTGTGATTTACTTTATTTTTCCTTTCTGAGCATGAGTTCTTTATCTGTTGTTTCGCTTTTCTATTATTTGACACAAGACCGAATGGATCTCTGTTTTCGGCCTAGTAGGAGCAGTGAGCTCATTGCCGACCCGATTGCAGTTGATCTAGCCTTCGAGACATGATGCACCGGGGGAGTGGCAGGTTAAGATGCACAATATTTTCGAGAAAAATTGGCAAAGATTTACCGGTCTCAACATTTGAAACTTCTATGCGGTAATTTATTAGAATCAGAAATAAAATCCTATATTTTTTTGCATTGTTAGTATAAAATGATATTGTTTCCCCTCATCAGCATACGTTATCAAAAATTGAGAAACTCTGCTTTGGGTCCCAGCTGTTTTCCACCCATAAACAACAGTAACTAAAGCCGAAGTTACCGTCATTCCACCTTAAAATCTATCTGGCGTATTTAGTTTATTAAAAAAAAAAATCAATTTCTTTTGGTTTGCTTCATTAAAGTAGGCGGTTTTGTTAACTGGGATCCCGCTATTTTAAGCACAAAAAATTGTCAATTGTCAATGTTCAACACCATGTATATTATCACCTCCTCAAGCTACACCTGCAAGGTAGACAAAATGAGATCCGTGTCAAGAAATACCTTAATGGGTTACGTGTTTGTTGAATCAAAAGAATTTTTAATTCATATAATAAAATAATTAATCAAACATAAATCATTATTTGAGTAAGCAAACTCACTTTCAAGAAGCAGACTTCTGTTGCAGAGTTAAATCATCAGAAGAGTAATAATCTGCAACGAGTCGGAAAATATAGGATGCGGTTGTCAAAGGGGGTCACGAAATAGAAGGAGATCAGAATATTGTCAAAGGGGAGTGTTTCAATACGTGAAGACTTTAAATGTAGAAGAGCTAATCACTATATTAAGAATACCATTAAGTCACCAAATTCAGAGGATGCGTTGCATAAACCTGCTAATTATAAGTTGGGAAAAAACAGAACAATATGCAACAAGCAAATACTAGTTTTTCCATTCAGGAAAAACTATATTCATAGCCAGATCCCACTATAAAAGTAACTAAGATCACAATTTAAGATTGATTGGGAAAACATGAGATGGAGAGGGGGTGATTGATTATAAGGCAGCTTCAACAAAAGAACAGTTTACGAAAAGGAGGGAAAGAGTCTTACATGTTAGTAATAAAAAGACTAATTAGCTCTGGAGGAACATAATCAAATTCAGGATTGACAACATGAAGTCGAGGAGATCCACAGCCAATGGCATAATCCACAGCATCTGAGAATTGCTCGAAATCCAACAGTTCAGAAGGGGATCTCATTTCATTCAGTAAGACCCCCGGATTCTGTGGATGCGGTGGGCACAACTGCCAAGAGCAACACCAAATTAACAAAAATCAACATGCATTCAGTTATAGAACAAAGAAACAAAACATTTTCTCTTACGAATCATCAATATGGTCATTAGCATTCACAAATTTTAGAAAACAAAGAATGCTTGCATATCTTTAGTATTAAGCAAGTGAAAATAAAATTTATGCAGATTTTCATCACTGGACCATCAAGCATCAATTAAGAAAAAGGAAAAACAAAGAGGTTGAATGCAATATAAAACAAGCTCGTTCAGGCTAAAAATATAAATGATGGGTATTCATCTGGTATCTTTCTAGAACAAATGCCTTGTTTACTGTTTTGCCTAGAGGACAGCAAAGTAAATCATTTGTGAGGAAGGATTCATTTTTGGCAGATTTGAACTGATACAAGCCAAGGTGTTAAAAATTGTTGATAGGAAATTGTTCTTCCAGCACAAATGAATGAGCTATTATTTTGTCAACATACCTCATGAGTACCAGCAACCACAACAAATGGAACAGCTTGCTTTTGTGCAGCAAGGGCAACCATGTTCACCCCCACTGATGCTATAACGCCGCCATTGGCCATCACAGCACGAACACCAACCACAATCTTTAGACGAAATTTAGTTTAAGCAGTTAATCTTATGCTTCATATAAATGAAATGAAGTTAATAGCATATAGAGTTTTCAGTTACCATGTTCACTTGAGAAATCAAGGCAAAAAGTGTTGAATCAGTGATCACTGTGATTTCCAAACCTCTGTTAGCCAATTCCTTTGCAAGAACATGCCCCTCAAACCTAGTTGATGACCAAAGAGCAATGAATTATCGAAAACAAAGGGAAAAAGGCTTTACTCAAGCTAGAAAAGGAGTTACTTCAATTAGCATCATTAGCATACTTTGGAGCACCCTCAGCAATGAAAACATTAAAAGATCTCTTTTTCTCCTTGGCAGGACACAAGAGTTGCATCACAAATTTTGAATAACCTAAAGTTAATACCACCTCACTTCAAGGCATAGATAATCAAAATCACCAAAATGAAGAGCAATACTAAAAGTTAGTACATGGTAAAATGGCGACATATTAACAGAACAAACAAGGAATTAACACACTTCCTTGATTTTTCATAGGAGGATTTTAGAATGTATAATAGTAATATTAGGCTAATAATAAAGTTGTAGTCTATCTGGAGGATGTTTATAATTATTCACTACATGTGCAGATCGCATTGATATTCAGTGAATCCAACTGAAATGTTGGTGTGTGCTATGAGCAGGTATCCAATAGTAATTTTAACCTGCAAGTTTAATATTTATGAGTTGGTGGCCTAACAAATTCAGCCTTGACTGATTATGTTCTGACTCTAAATAGGTGAAAATTCTGGTAATGAATTTAAAGCGGAAGACAATACTGAGTGTTAATAGAAAATACTTATGATGAATAAGCTCCACTGCCTGTTCAACAATCTGCTCATGGCAAGTATCTAAATCTTCAATGAGCTCATTAACTGCCTTTACTACATCAGACTTTAATTGCTCTGCACTTTTATGAGCTGCTGCAGAAAGATAACATTTTGATATTGAAACAAAAAGCAGGATTAGACAGACTACTTTTATAACAGCAAAACCAGGCAAACCCAAATTCATGGATTTGATTATTTAAAACAAATCAATATCACAACCCTGCCTATGAACATAAAGCCAGCAAGCCATCAATTTAGCCAAGAGAAAAAATAAATAAATAACAGAATCATTACAATAATAGAGAGATATTAAACAACAATAATAGTTTACATTTCCTTTTTCCTTCAAAACTATCCTCTGAAGCAGAGGTCTGGTACGCTGGTGCTAAGTCAGGTGATCAGTCAAGAAAAGTACGCAATAAAGGTGGCTGCAACAAGCATCCACTAGCAATAGAGGCAGACAATAGGCTTTGTTTCTTTGTCTCCTCAATGGTATCTTCAACATCAGTACAGGCTGATAATTTCAACACTCCAGCAGAATCCGTCAATACTGAGCAGTCTTCCTGCCCAATG
>JAWDEX010000010.1:7198169-7210856 GCA_035221805.1 Trichilia hirta | reverse complement strand
GCAGAATCCGTCAATACTGAACAGTCTTCCTGCCCAATGATATGCAAGACAAGCCTTACAATGTTACAAACTGCTAGCTCTGCAACCAATTTCATTCATTCCATATTTCATTAAAGTATACATAACAAAGTAATAACAAGCTGCATCAAATCCACATCTCAGTCAATGGAACTCTTTATCAATACAATGTGAGAAATATCTACAAAACATTATTCTTAAACAACATGGGTAGAATTCAATCTTGATTCCAGGTTTCAACAAATTCAATCAAATAGATTTCTTTTGTTTTATATTTTCAGTATATTCATAGGTGACTTTTACCCGTGGGAGTATTTAGTTTGAAGCCATGGACTTTTGACAATCCTTAGATCCCAACTCTTGATAAAGTAACAAGTTCCTTGCACATCAAGTTACTGCAAGTCCAGGTTCCCTAAATAGCTACGTTAACTACTCTAATTCAAAATACTTGCGTGAAGTACCTCACGTCAAAATCAAATTTAGCTTAGAAGCACGCCATTGGGATCCGCGACAATGAGGTGCTCCCCAACACTCCTTACTGCCTCCGGGAGAGCCCCCGCCCCATTAGTATGCAGCTCCTTGTGTTGTGATATCACTACGCGAAGTAATGCAACCGTGAGCCTAGCCGTCCCATGTGAACCTTCAATTTTTCGGTCACAGTGAATTTAACACAAACAAGAATGAAAATCAATTTACTTAAAAGTAAATACCACTCAATGTTACAGATAGAAATACACTTCCATGGAAATTATGTCTAACAAAACTCATATGAAAGTACATGAAATGTCCTTTAAAAAGCATTTTTTTTTTTATCTTTTTTTACAGAAAAATTGTATTTCTCTAAAAAGAGCTCTATGCTATACGAAATTTTAAGTCAGGCCTTCACGAAAGAGCTTTCAGCAATGTCAAAAGCACTTCCAAACATATTTAAAACTCACCGTCTTCTAAGCTTGGAGATGAAGTCATTCACAAGATCTTGAGTGCCTGGCATGTTTTCAACCTAATATTGTGCGAAAACTAATTACAAAAATCCATTAAAAGGATCAATGACTTCGTCAAAAATCATAAGAGAATATATCGAAACCATTCCATGAATAATAAGATTATGAAAAAAGAAACATAAAGCAAATTTCATAGCTTACATTAACAAAGCTATGATTTTACAAATTGCACGGATAAAATTGAAGAGAAGAACAAAAATTTAAAAAAAAAAAAAAAAAAAAAAAAAGAAAGGGAAAGGACTAAATTAATCAAAAATTGGAAACGGAAAAAGTGTCCCTTTTTTTTTCTCTTATAATATTATTTCGAAATTGTTTTTAGGGTTTAAGGAAGGGATTTAGTCTCGTAAAGTAAAATATTAAACATATGTCCTGACCAGTTAAAATATTTTTAAGAATAAATCAAAATGATCTTGTTGGATTATTTTTCCTTTTTTTTCTTTTTCAAAAGTGGTACACGTGTCATCCAAAATATTCAATATTAAAATTTATTTATTTATATATTTTAGTCATTTTAGATCCGGATCCGGATAAAAAAGGTTGACTCCGGTTCGCTTTAATATTCGGATTTTTTGAAATCTGAATATCCAGAAAAAATTCGGATAATGCTTTGATACCGAAATGTGATTTTATTAGCAAATTCGAAGTTTCAAATCCAAAATTCTGCAGTTATTGTCTAATTTTATCCATAACATTTCAAATATGATCAACAACCAAAGAAAGCAAAAGCTGGATTCGAGTAACTACATCGCGTCTGAAAAAGCAGACCCACTTTTGCCTCGCGAAACACAGAAAGCCTCTTCGATCGTCCTAGGAGTAGACATTAGCGCCTTTGGCTTTGGTTGACACCGCGATTGTCTCCAGGTTGGGGAGCCTATGGAACGCGATCGATTAAGAAAGTGATGATGGGAGCTCCCTAGAAACCAAGAACTCCACTGACAAAATAGGCATTTTGGAGAATCCGGAGATGCTTCTCTCAAGTTCATAAGGTTCCTTGCGCAGTGCGTGGTAATCTGAAGGAGGAGACCGGTCAGATTCGGAGGATTCCGGCCCTAAGATTTTGAGAGAATCATCAGAGTAGCCAAGGAAGAGCTTTGAGACAATCCATGCTCCGGTTCACGAACAAGCAGAGTACGAAAGAGAGATAAGAGAAAGATTGTTCTGGCTCTGTCCAGAGAGAAGCGTTCGGGTGAAATTTTATCGAAGATTTCAATTTCGCTTCGAAACTCCAAGTTTAAATTATTTTATTTGCCGCTTTATTTATAAGTTCGTTGTAGTTTAGCTCCTTAGGTTATGACGCTTTAAATTAAAACGTGGTCGGGCCCATTTCCTTTCCAGATGGGAAATCTTCTATAACCCTTATCGTAATTTTCACTTATAATATCATTTTTTTATTCATTTAATATTTTGGCCGTGTAATAATTTGCAAAAATTTGCTTGCTATTTTCATTCTAAACACCCTTGTCCGTACATACAACCTAAATTGCAAATTTGCAATACAGAATTACATTACGGTTCCTACAGCGATTACAATCAAATCCATGCATTAGGGTTTCAGAAAATTAGAAGCTAAAGCCAACGGATTTACACAAAAACATTATCCTCTCCAATTTTCTCTATTTCTCAAAGAAAGTACCAAATCCTATGAAACTTGGCATATGGATCAGGCGGCCTTACACTCACATGTATAATTTACACTCACATGTGGCCTTACACTGGTCAAATAACACCCAGAGTTGGTCATCCAAAGGGTTCAACTGGTGCAGATTCTTCAAGTAGAGCAGCAGCCTCAAAGCATTTGACGGCTTCTAGCATGCATGCTCCAGGTTCGGCCTTGTGGAGCAGCCCAAGGTTGTACAAGGCAGTGGGGTTTGTTCGGTCAAGTTGAAGTGCATCGGTTAGAAAGCTTCTTACAGTCACCATTGATTCACCTCCAATGTGTCTGAGGACACAGGCAATAGATATTAAGCTTGGCACATGGGTTGGTTCAGCATCTAATGCTTTCCTGAATGATACCAGAGCTTCTTGGTAAAGCCCTTTTGCTTCATAAAGTAAACCTAACAAGTTTTGAATATATTAATTCATAACCAAATTCAAACTGGAGAAGGAAATGACGAAAAGGAAAAGCTTTCAGGAAATATCCAAGAAATAGATGGCTTGCCATATAAATATTAAGAAAAGAATCCGGATTGGAAAAGGCAATATATGTGAATGAACCATATTCATACCTGTTGAATGCCATCCAGAAGCAGAATAAGGATTTATAGCCTTGGATTTTGAAAGGCAGACTTCAGCATCCTGCCACCGAGACAAGCTAGTATAAACATTAGCTAGATCATGCCATGTTTCCATTTCCAAACTTCTATCAAGGTTACCCCTAATCTGTGAGAGGAAAAAGAAGGCAGACACTAATTAATCTAACAATTAGAAGGAAGAGACTAATTAATCTAACGATTCGTTGTTTCTGAGTAGGATGTTGAGAATGCTAATTGCAAGTTGAATTCAAGTTAAGCCTTAAAAGTTCATACTTCCGAATAATAAACTTTCATATGATATTCTCAAACATGCAAAATTATTATGAAGTATACTAGCAAGCTTCTCCCTGTTCATTGAAGGAGTGTTTATTTTTATTCTCAATATTTTCTGCGTCTGTAATGATAAGTCAGCAACCGAGCACAAAGGAATCAGTAAAGCAAAATTTATGATACAGCAGGTACCACCTCTGGAAACAGTGTTTCCAAATAATAACAATAGTACTGTGTTATATAAAATCAAATCTACGTCTCAATGATAATTGTCTCAATGGCTAATTTTAATCCGTCCAGACTTACTTTTTACACTGTTCTAATATTAAGTACCAGCAAATTCACTCTGCAACTTTGTTTTGGTACCAAAGCAAGAGGAATTAAAAAAAAAAAATTATCAAGACCTTTAAGTAACGGTAAATAGCTACTCTACATTTCACAGATGATTTAAAAAGTTATTTTCAAAAGTTATTGATGTTTTTAAAAAAGTTAGAAGAAAAAATTTCACTTATAAAAGATGTCAGCTAGACATAATATTAAAAACCAAAAATCTAATGAAGTAACAACAGCATTGCCAAAATCAAAAGAGTAGACCATATATAAATGTCAAATAGTCAATCTATTACCATACCTTCGGAAGGTTCTTCCCAGAACCTAAGCTTTTTGTCCGAACTTGCAGGAGAGCTAGAAGACGTGTGTAAGTTTCCGTGGCTTTTTTTAGGTGGCCCTGTGCAATCTGGAGTTTAGCTTTAGTTCGCAAGAGTTCTCCTTGGTTCCACTTCCCAGTCTGGTCTAAAGCAACACTGATTACAGTCTCTGCATCAACGAACTGTTTCTGAGCTGATAATATTCTAGCTGAAAGGATGTATCCTCTAACAGTTGACCCAGCCTCAAGTTTCAGTAAATGTTTCGCATAATGAAGTGCCTCATCCAACTTCCTCTGCTCAGCACTTTCCAGACAAAGATGGTATACAATATATGGATCTCTTTCTCTCATCATTTTCTCAGCGGTTTCCAGCGCTTCAAGTGCTTCTGACTGCTTCAAAATTCTCTTAGAATCAGAAAAAAATGACCTGGATTGAGCTGACAGTAAAACGCCAAGTAAGCAGTTTGCAATGCTAGCCATCTGGCAACATCTCTCTGGCGATTTGGAAAGCACTTTGTGAGCATAAGATATTCCTTCTTCAATGCACATCCTGTTCTCTGCACAAATCTTTGAGGCCAGCAATAATTCTAGTATGCAGTCTGAATTTTCTCTTTGATTCAACAAATTTCTCAAAAGATTCAAAGCAACTATGTTCTCACCTTCTCCAAAATAGCAAAGAGCCAGAGCATAATACCTTTCTTTCTCTTCCATGACCTCTGGAAGCAACTCTTCAACCTGATGGGCAAGAACCCATAACTCCCCTGAGACAGACAGGGCAAATGAAAGGTGATCTATAATTGATGGGTCCCATCCTATTCTTCTGAGAACTATTTTTTCCAGTAAAATCAGTAACAAGAGAGCAGCTTCTTCTATATTGTTTCTTGGCACAAAAGAACTTTCCATCTGCAAACGTAATTTGGTGGACTTGCATCAGTACCACTGTATAAAAGGAAAACTGTGAACTCCTTTTCTATCCTTGCCATGGTTTCCACATCAAGATTCCAATAATAGAGGAGGGCGCGCCGGTATGATAAAATAGCTTCTAGTGGAGCCCCAGCAAGTTTATTTAGGTCAGGAAGTAATTCAACAGCTTTGTTTAGAGTCTCTTGTAATTTACAATCTATAGAGCAGTTTTCACCCAGGCCTTCTGGTAATGCTTGTTCAATAGTGTCCAAAATAAATTTGCACGATTGAGCAGCCTCTAGAAAACAATCCAGGAAGAAAAATTAGGTGTGCAGTGGTTATAATAAATACTTTTCATATAAGAAGCTATTAAATTTTCATTACTTGTGTTCCTTGGTTTGTGTCCATGTACTAAAAGAGAGAGAACAAGGCAGAAAACATATGAAACTTTTTTGTGTGAATTTCATGAAAACTAATTCATGCTTCTTGATGTTCTCAAAAATGTATATAAACTCATATCTTGGTTAAGAAAAATAATAAGCAGATTCAACAGGAAAACATATAAGACAAGGGGAATGATAAAATGGATAAATTAAAAACTGGTCAAAGATAAACTAAGATAGGGAAGTAGGAAAAAATGAGCATCATACCTTCAAACCTTCCAAGACCTTGCAATGATTTTGCTTTGAGAAACATAGATTCAATAAGCAAAGTAATAGCATGCATAGACATCAGAGGGTTAGCATCACATTGTGAACGGCACCGGTTTTGTTCAAATCTTCTTAAAAGGGAAATTTTCATCTTGGAAGTCACAGCTGCAACATCTATCCCTTCGAATACATGAAGTGCAGCTTCTATGTTTCCTTCTTGAAACTCAAGCCTTCCTAGTAATGCTCTAGCTTCCTAAAATCAGGATGGTTTCTTAGCCTCATGACATACTGTGAAGGTATTACAACAAATTTAAGCAAATCATAGGATACAATGAAACATGGAAAAATCATTACAATCAACCACAATAAGAAGAAAATGAAGTTATTTTCAAAATTTAGAAAATAAACGATTGTATAGAACTCTGATGGATTACATATTCATACAGTCATAGTATACTTTATAGATTTATACAGGGTATACACATAGGCTCATGCAATAGGATTGATATTGACTTACAAATCACGTAAAAACTTATAGAATTCTTGAAATATCTACTTGACTAGCGTGCTGGGAAACAATCAATGTAAATATGCCAGTGACATCAAATATCAATGAAAGATTTCAGTATCATGCTATCCTCTTTTAGTCAACAATCACCATCACATCATTGAAAATAAAACTCCCATAATATGTACCTTTTCTATTCAGTAAACCCTAAAACTGAAGGGTATTATGCAATAATGAACAAGTATGGCAAAGGATAAAGAGTTATTTATCTTATGCTATGTCCAAAGTCAGAAAGCCTCATGGAAGAACATCCAAGATTAAATCAATCTGTCTGTAACTTTCTTCCAAAGGAAATCTTCTACCAAATATTCACTGATTGACACAGATAATTTTCCCAAATTAGCATCAAATATCTTCCTCTGTGTAGCTTAAATAATAGCTTGAGAGTATTACAGCAGAAAAGAAAAGAAAAGAAACCAGCAAATAAGATGAATTACTCTGCCATCTGATTTATTAGTACAAGATGCTACTCCTGCCAATCATGATGGAAAATGAGCCGCCAGAAAAAAAAAATGAAGAAAATAAACAAGACACCCCGTCAAACATTCTCATTCTATAGGCTACTGCTATCTTAAAGTAAAATTAGAGCAAAATAGTTGAAAGCCATAAGCAGAATAACAGCCACTATAAAAAATAAATTACAAGGCACTGATGTCATTGTCACCAATATAGAAGCATGCATCCAACAAAATGTTCAACAACAGGAATACCACCATGTCCAGTGTTAGGATATTGTGAATATGTTCTTGTTCAGTCATCGAACTAACATTTACTAGTAAGTCTCAATCTAAGAACAAAAGCACAAAACTTAGGACCAACCAACCTCATAGTTTAGATAGCCACTTTCACGGAGAGATGATTCCGCTTCTTCAATATTACTATTGTCAATTTTTGTGTCCATCTCCCCAGCTCGAGATGAATATCCACTAGCTGAATAGTCCCGAGTTGCCAGGGACTCCGACGAAGATACTATTTCATCTACTCTTAACTGCTCTCCTGAACAAATGTATTTTAGCATCCTCCTAACTCTGGCTGGGATGCCAAACTTTTTACCGATCCAATCCTTAATTCTCATCACGTGTTTCATCAAACTTGAAATTCTCCTAAAAAAGCATAAAAAACAAACATACAAAATTAGAATCACTCTAGAAACTTGAATAGCAGAACCACAAGCTCAAGTCAAGGCTTATAGAATCTAAGATCACAAACAAAGCATTAGTGGCTAAAGCAGTGAAGATTTGCGACCAAAAATAGCTTAAAATTCTAAATTCCAATCTTTTGATTGATTATACTGAACACATTTCATGTAAAATCCTAAAACCAAGATCATACTCAAAAATACCAATGATCTCAAGTGAAGAAAATCCCACCTACAGCAGAATCAGCCAACCACCAGAATAGCTCATGTAAAGAAAAAGGCAACGAAAATCCCAGAACCCCAGAGTCAAAGCAAAATAAAAACAGTAAACCCAGATGAATTCACCGTATTTTTCACCACAAATCATCAAAACACCATCATTTGAAGCCAAAAGTTGACAATAAAACGAGCTCATTGCAAACATGATGAAGACAAAGAATAATGACCAACAAGATCAAGTCTCCGCTCCAGAAAAAAGTACCTTTTCATGGTAAAAAATCATTAACTGAGCCCACAAGACACCCAATGTAGTGTGCATTTTGTAATTTTCTCGAGAATTCAACAACGAAAAAGTCGCTTTATTTTCTCTTGCTGAGCAAGAACCCAATGTCCCATCAAATATCTCTCCCTGTCTCTTTCTTGTAGACTTGGTCCTTGGTTTTATTTTGCCAACTCCTTCACTTATTTATATTTGTTTAAAATAATGCTTAGATTGAAGCTGTTGAACCAGTGACCAGAAGTGAGAGAATATGAATATGCATTAAATTATGACATCTTAACACTGACGAGTGTTGTCCGACTGGCGCAAAATCTGAGCAGGGGCTAGATTTCATTGTAAGCATTTTTTTTTTTAAACAATATTATTTAATTATTAAAAAAATGGTCCAGTTCTTAGAAAGGAATATCCCCGGCCCAGCTCAAGTTCATCCGCCGCTATGTTCAACGGCCGGCCGCAAGAAATTTGTAAAGTGCGGCGCGTTTGACATTTGACGGTTGAATTCGGAGGCTTGGCTGTATTGACTAGTTATTATATTTAATTGTCAGTACAAAATATAAATTGTTTATTTTATATTTTGTATTATAAAATTAAAAAATATATAATTTAATTGTAATATATTAATAAATATAGTATTAGAATTATTTTTTGTATTTTAAAACAAATTAATTCATTTTTATAAATATATTACTTTACTTTATTAATATATTTAATAAATATATTATGCATATTTTTATTAAATTTTTGACAACTAATTTTTTGTAACTGTGTACAAACAAGATCGTAAAAGTCAGTGCAATAACATATTAAATTTTTAATAGATATTTTTAAGATTACAATACTAATTAGTTTAATAAATTCAAATTTAAAAATTAATATATAAAGAGGAGTTTTTCTCTAATAAAAATATATTTAATTTAATAAAATGAAAATATATTATAATAGTCATTAAATTAATTCAATATTATTATTTTATAATATTTTATAAATTTAATTTAATAATATTAGTTGACTTTACATTTTATAAAAAAATTAATAATTATTAAATTTATTTATTATTATTATCACATCCTCGCTTTATTAAAAGAAGAATAGTTATGTTAGCTAGAGACATATTAAAAACTATTCATACTACAATAATATCAAATTGTGGGCAAGATTAGAGTGTTGAGAATTTATGATAGAATATAGTTGTAACATCTCTACTATTTTTACCGCTTTTTTGGCAATTCAATCATTATTTTTTTCCCCTCAAAGACTTACTTAGTGGTTTACAACCAATTTTGTTTGATTCATCATCCAAATTCAAAACTTAAGGAAGAATAATGGGATATGTATTTTTAAAAATATAATTTAGAAGGTTAAAAGTTTCTCTGATTTGGAACTTATTTACATTGTAATTTAAAAAGTTTTAGGCCTTTTTGAGTTGTAGCTCCCCTGCAGCATGCAGTGTATTTTTTTTTTTTTTCATTGAGCCGTAGTAACATAAATCTTATTTATTATCTTGAGATTAATTTTTAAAATTATTTATATAACATGACATATTTTAAGGGGTTTAGGATCCTCTCCCTATTTTTTCTTTCCTCTTTATTTTTTTCCTTCATTTTCAAACATCTATTAACACGTAGCATTAATTGAATTGAATGGTTAAGATTTTATTTTATGTTTTTAATTATCTAATTAATTAATTAATTAACTAACTATTCATTTTATTCTTAAAAAAAGTAAAAGTAATAATATATAGATTGCGTGTTAATGAATACCTTCCTATTGTTGGATTGCTTGAATTCAATAAATTGAGTGCTAAGCTCATTTTTTGGTGCTAACAGGTACTTATTAGTTTATATGTTGAATCACACAAAGCGCAAAATTTATTGCTATATTGGTCATGCATTAACTTCAATGCAGAAAGCTACTTTTGTAGGGTTTCCAGTGTAAATGTTGCTTTATTTTCCCCTATCAGTTATGTCGAATGCATTTCTGTGCAATAAAAATTCAATCCAGAAGTTGATATGTCCTTCTGTTTTACTTCCTTTTGTTGTGTGTCTGCTTCTTCAAGATCTTTGGTGGGGAGAAATGGTCGGGGCTTGAAGGGATTGTTGCATATGTTGACTGTGATTTTAGTTTAGCATATTGGTTAGTTTATCATCAATGTTTTGTCTATATTTTCGAGGGTAATATACCATGCTGTTGCAGTTGTGGAACCGTTGCGGATAAATGAGGCTATATTGATGATCAGTGGACTTGCCTTGGTGTTCGGATCATATATGGCAAGTATGATAATGTTACTCCTTTTATAGTAGCATAGTATATATGAAGGCGGTCTCGATTTTAATGACCATCCTTAGCATGTTCCTTGCTATGAAGAGTGCAACTATATAAAGCCAATATCTGAACTTAAATCCACTTAAACGTGATATAAAATATTTTATTTTCCTGTTAATCTGTGCATAACTGCAAAGTCTCTAAGTTTTCTCTAGCACTAAAATTTCATTCAATCTAGTTCGTGGAGTGCTATCACTAACTTTAATTATGTAGAATTATGTGGCCTGCCAATAATTGAAGGTGTGTTGTGAATAATTCTAGTATATTTATAGCGCATGGAAACAACTATTTTCCTTGCCGACGAAATTTTGCTGCTTATGTGAAGATTTATTGTGAGTAAGAGTGAGCCAATTTTTAGACATTCACTAAGCATCATGTTGTGACGAGCCAATTTTTATCAATATCCATTACCATAATGCCTTTTTCCATATTCATGATAACTTTATATCCCTTTTTCCATATTCATTACCATAATGCCTGAGTTAAAATTTAGATTACCTATTAAAAAGCACTTTGTCAGCTATCAAAGGTGTAATGTGATAGGTTTGAAGTAATACATATCATTGGTCATTTTAGTACAAAAGATGAAACTAAAGATTTCTCTTCCTGCAGTGTTGATTACATAGCATTTGACCAAAATGACGGATGATGTAGAATAAATTAGGATGTTTTGGCATAGTCTTTTATTTGGATTAAGCTTTAGTTTCTTGTTGAAGTCATGATTTTTTTTTTTTTTTTTTAAATAAATTTCTGATATCAAGCCCATTTTGAACGAGTTGATATTTGTTTAACTATAGATGCATAAGCACATAAAAATTTTCATCATTGCTATATGGTTAATTCATATTTTGTCTAAAGTCCTTTTTCATTAGAAATGATTGAGTGTAGAAGAAACTGAAGTGAATAAGTTGCTTATATCTGCCTTATCGCAACAACTTCATATCATCAGCCAAGTGGTAATCGGTGCTGCTGTGGTTCAACTTTCTCCATTTTATGTTTTTTTTTTTTTATCATGGAACTCGTTTGTGCTGGAAGCATTTCATTCCAATCAACGGGTACAGATAATTTTTGCTTCATGGCTGCTGTATTTTGCGTAGGCTTTGTTTTTTACGTGGTTTCATATTAGCCCATGGATGTATGAATTTTGTGTTTTATATTTGGTTGATTCCTATTTGTTAGATAGTATTTATTAAATTAGTTATTTTAATGAAACCATCAGCTACATTGAATCATTTGGTTCTAATGTAAAACCTTTCTATAAAATTTTTTTAAAATAATACACGTAAGTAGTAAATTAAAATATGAAAGAAATAATTTAATATATTGAAATTATTGCACAATATATTAAATTATATATATAACATTTTTTCCAAGGGCTTCATATTATTACCGAGAAATATATATATATATGTGATCGAAATTATTTATTTTCGAAGGCTTTACATTATTACCTGGGGAGATTTGAAATTATTCATTTTTGAGGGCTATTTATTATTTTCAAGGGCACAATCTTTCGTTAAAAATAATGTCAGTAGCGGCTATTTTTTATTTTCGACAGATAATGTCCTCTAAAATAAATAAGCTTTTAGCTTGTAAAATATTCTTGAATGCCGAATTCGCTTATTACCGAGGATTTATCCCTAGAAATATTTTTCTTTTTTGAGGGCTCTTTGGGAAAAAACATTTTATCAAGTAGCACTTTTACGACGGACACAAACGGGTATTATCTCTCAAAAATGACTAGTTTGAAGGGATTGTTGGCTTTTACCGAGAAATTATGGCCTTTAATAATCGACATTTTTTGTAATGATTTTCTCTTTAATTATAATAAAGTTGAA
The DNA here is from genome assembly GCA_035221805.1 of Trichilia hirta. Taxonomy (NCBI): domain Eukaryota; kingdom Viridiplantae; phylum Streptophyta; class Magnoliopsida; order Sapindales; family Meliaceae; genus Trichilia; species Trichilia hirta. Next base: position 7,198,751 of record JAWDEX010000010.1, on the reverse strand, counting down.
TTTCTAGATTGTCTATTGTGATTCATAGAAAAAGGGAAAATAATTGCTATTTCAGATTAAATTTTTATGGGTTTAATAATAAGAAAATAAATAAATTTACAATTTATTAATTTTTTCCTTAATCAAATGGACAAAATGGAAAACAAGAGAAAGAGAAGAGTAGAAGAGTTTTTCTTTAACTTAGAAAGAAGAGTTAAAAGCATAAAAACAATAAATATATGGTGAGTTATTTTTAATCTTAAGAATAAAAGTAATGGTTAATTATTAAAGTGTAAAAATATATACAATAAAATCTTGATTATTCAATTTTATCATCACCTCTGACACTGTTTAAGCTCTTGAGATTGGAGACCATTCAGTCAGGAAGGACGAATCAAAGTCACCAAAATGATTGTGAGTCAGCAAAGACATGTCTGAGGAATTGCCGGTCCTGCAGAAGATACATAAATTCAAGAAAGAAACAAAACAAGTTCCTCGTCCTCTTTTAAAACGTATTGCAAACGCAACTGGGATCCTCATTTTGGTCACACGCCCTGGAAGATTTTTTTTTTTTGAGGATATGCTCCGATTCAGTGAATATAA